>JAVQJL010074071.1:0-24911 GCA_036024295.1 Nannoperca obscura | reverse complement strand
GTCTTGACTCTATTTTCTATTCATTTCACAACGTATGGTGGTGAATAAGTGTGACTTTTCATGGAAAACACAAAATTGTTTGGGTGACCCCAAACTTTTGAACGGTAGTGTATATGTAGACATAAATTAAACAAATATTTCATCGTTATACCCAATCAGCAAACATCCCATTAAATAAATTAAAAATAATAATATTCAGTTTTATTCAAGTTATAAACTACAAGGTTTAGATATACCATTTTTTTTCCAAACTGATTTCAAATTAAATGCATATTAATTTTTGCTCAGGTGTTCAGTTTGCCTTGGTATTTACCACACCAGTCTGATTTTTCCTACCATTTTTGAAAATGATTTAGATTATTTATTAATTTTCATGTGGTGTCAGAAAACCTATTTTGAGGATATAAGTGTAATATGATTCCATACACGCAAACAAATACATGCATGCACAATATAATTATGTGGGGCATATATCTAAAAATGATTGGAAGGTACATTAATATGCATAAAAGAGTAGGCTGGTTGATTCAGCAATGGTGGCAATAAATATTCCATCCATGCTATTATCCATATATGATATGATATCACATGTAAAGATTTTCTTTTACTCTTGGTCGTTTACTCGTTTGTTGTAAAAACTGTGGTTTAGAGGAGTTTAAAAAAAGCTGCAACACTGCACATGCAAGTTCCAAAATCTACTCAGCCACAAAACTACTTGGTCTTTTTAACTTTAACAAATTAAGGCTTACTGATAAATATGATAAAATTACAGTGATTCTATTGTGCTGTACCTTTCATTGTGATTCCATGGTTACCTGTTTATTTAGATGTACATGTAATTTTTAGCCACACTAGCAGTGGATCTAGCCATGAAATCTGGTCCCCAGATGATGAATCCTAATGACTTGGTGAATTGTGCGCCACCGCCACCATGAGGTTTACATTTTTAGGTTTTGGGTGGACACCTTCATGTCCCCTTCAGGATGAATACTTTACTGGTATTTAGTCAGTATCAAACAATTGAATGACATTCCCATCAGCCTCAGCTGTACTTTGTTGATAGTGCCAAATAGCAAATGTTTGCATGCTAACACACTGAACTAAAATGATGAACATGGTAAACTCCATACCTGCGAAACCTCAGCATGTTGCATTGTTGCTGTGCACATGTTTGCATGCTGATGTTAGCATTTAGCTTAAAGCATTGCTGTGCCTAACTACAGCCTAATGGAGCTAGCATGGCTCTAGATTAGTTGTGACAGTATAGTTATAAAATATGCTGTATTACAGCTCTTTAACTCATAATATATAAAAGGTTTAAATTATATAGACATTATATCCAGAGGATGCTTTGACAGTTTGTCATAAGGTTAACTAAACCAAAACATTACCTGGCTAACTAAATAAAATTTTCATTTTATGTAGCAACCTATATCACGTAACATAATGTGTATACTATACATTTTGTAAACACATTACTTTATTATGTTTAAAACACTGGAAATCTTTCTCTGAGATATTATTTATATATTTGTTAAAACTAAACTGAAGCAGGTAATCTTCAAATATAACCTCATTATGGTTAAGTTATGTGTAACTGTATTACTGGGATATATATATATATATATAATTGATTATTGATTATATTATTCAATCCTGTTAAATTAAAATGTGTTTATTTGTATGTACAGGTGTATCATGCATTATATTTTCATTGTCTTGCTGAAAAGCAAGCCTCTACCTTCTTCACCTGGTAATACCGCTCTGTCTCTGTATTTTTCATTTTCTGTGTGCCTCTCTCATTCTTGCTCTCTCCCTTTTTTCTCCCAGTGGGTATCACTGCCAAGGACGTGCTTCCAACTGCATGAAGGGTATTGCTAACGCTGGTTATAGGCAACTTTCAGAAAATAACGACTGCACAGTAAAAGAAGGCTATATGTGCTTGCACATGGACAAAAATTACAGTTCAGGTCATTATGAGACAACATCCTGTCATTTGTCTTCCACACTCGAGATGACATAGCTGTTTGTAAAGCTGTCAAAGTGATGATTGTTTATCTTTTTTGATAATGACATCTGTTCCTTTTGACGAGTTCTGTGCAAAATGCCCTGAATAAGGTGTGTGTGTGTGTGTATGTGCGTGCGCTACTGAGTTGGAAATGAGTTGAGGGACGGGAAGGGAAGAGACAAGATGGGGGTGAGGTGGGCAATGTAGTGACACCAGTCTTGCGTAAAAGACATTTGTGGGACGTTTCTTGTCAACGATTTGATCACAGAATCACGCCACTATCTTAACTAGGTCAATGGATTGTCAATTGTACTTCAGGAGCAAAAAATGAAGAAAGTGATGCAAGGTAACAAGATGAAAATATCTTGGTGTTCAGAACATGTCCGTGGGACAAGTCCAGGTTGTCCCAATCTCTTTGCATGTGATTATGTTAACATCATAAATCCCATATGGCATTTTTGTTATAAGACTGTGGGTTCTACTAAGAAAAAAATATATTTTCAATAAGGGTTTATGGTTCGTTTATATATGCTTTTAAAATATGTTCAGATCAGGTTCATTTTGAAGCATCAACCTTTGAAACTGACATTTAGGCAGTCCAGTAAGAGACTTGGGCACATGAGGGCAGACAGTACTCAAGTAAAATGGAATGAAGCTGTTGTGTCCCAGGTCCTCTGTGGTAATTGTGTATTCTGTCATGCCCCTCTTGACCGTAACACTTCCTATACAGTTCGGCCATTACAATGGCTAAATGAAAATCTTTACAAGGCTTTAGATGTTCCTTTTTTGACAGATATCTGCACAACAAGGTTCATACAGTAATTTTAAAGCCACAGAAACGGCATAATATCCTGCATGTTAAGTAGAAAGTGTATATCTGAGCACTTTTTAAGGGTGTTTATGGAGTGGTGTATATTTGTTTACTTCAGAGTTTATATAAAATTAGTTGCGGTATTGAAAGTAAAGATCTTTCATTCTCTTTTTATCCACACCCATCAGATTCCTCTGCAATGCAGTGACACAAACTGTGGAATAAATAAGTGTTGCCATATAAAATAAAAGAATATCAAGAAGCAACCTTGGCAAAGGCTGTAGGTCCAGTTTTTGCAACCCAAGTGAACATTTCTACACAACCCCCCCCCCAAAAAAATCCTTCCTATTTCTGAAATTGCATCACGGCCTCGAGAAGAAGGCATCCATATTTATAAGGCCTTCTCCATGACAAGAGTCACTCGGAAGGTAGAGGCAGGGCCAGAAGCAAGGAGAGCCTTGGACAAAAGGTCAACCTGGAGTAAATCCCTTATTCCAAAATGTTCCACTACAGTGCCGACATCCAAGATCATGCCGCAAGTACAATAAGTCCCTTATCAAGAATCTCATCAATTCTTGTTTATCTTCAAAACAATAGCCAATCCCATAGGACATCATGAATATGATGAATAGCTTGACGTTTGGTAAGAAATGCCCACATTACCATCTAAATGACACTGTAGTGGTAATTATGATGGTAACAATAGCAGTTGTGATCAATGAGATAATACTTCCAATTATAAACATGACATCTCATGGAGAAATAATGGGGATCATGTACTGCAGTTAGCTGTTATGATGTCCTTTGTGAATCGGATAATTAGGAAATGCATGGGTCAATGACAATGCAGCGGAGGACAAATCCGTATATCAGACAAAACAAAACAAGCTAACAATACATTAAGCCACAGCTATTGTTGTCGTATCGAGCCGTGATTGATGTTTAATGACATGACCAAACAGCTGATTCCTGAAGGAAACTCCTATAAAATTTTCACATGAAACTGTGGAGCCAGTTTCTCACGGCTGTGTCGGCCAGCAAAAAGTGTTTTCCTCTTCTCCTCCGGAGTCCTTAGATCTTGTTGTAGCCTCGGTGCATCATTGCGGAGCTGTGCCCGGGTTGCTGCTCAACAGAGGGAGGACGTGTGATGGACTACAGCCCATCAGTGAGAGCTGTAACCTGAGCCTGCTTACCTCCGCAGAAGGGGAGTATTCAGCAGCCGGCCAGATAACACAGGCAAGCCACTCAATAGCTTTGTCTGGCTGGCTAGTATTCAGGCCTGTGAACCCTGTCCAACTCAATCTACTGCTATTGTTACGGTGAGAATGCTACAGCAGCTTTGTGACAGGCTGCAGTGTTATATGGACATTCTCGCTCGCGCTCTCGCTCTCTCTCTCTCCTTCTCTTTTTCTCTCTTTCTACCATTTCTTTTACTTATGCCCAGACTCTGTAATTCTTTTGCAGCGTGATGATTCTCTTCTCTATTTCAGCCGTCCTTCATTTCCCAATTTTTCTGCTCCTCTTCTTCTCTCCCTGAGTGTGCCATGCCCTATTACTCTCTGTCCTCCTCGCCTGTACGTTATAAATGTCACTTTGTTGCTGCTCTCGCGTCATTCTGTTTTACAGCCCAGTCAGTCTGCTGTTTTATTTTGTGTGCCAAATCAGTTTGCTCTTCTTGTGTTACAGGGGGCAGGAACATTGACAGGAGACATGGAAGTTCACTTACCCAGACACGAGCAGGCTGGAGGCACAAACAGAAACCATCAGCTTCATAATATGCCTATGTCTCGTGGGTGGGGTTTAAAACCACAGCGAAGAGGGATTATCTTTTTCCATAAACACTGCAACATGGCTCACTAGTGCAGGCTGTTAGGAGTTGTGGCTCGTCAATTTGTAGGGAGTCATCTTTAAAGATTTAAGCTGGATTTTATGTAAAAATAAACGTTTTTGAACAGCCTAAATCATAAAGTGGGACAACATAAAAATGGAAGTATTCCATCCACTCTGAGACCCTGAACATTCACTATGTTGTAAAACCAAATCCAGAAAACAAACAATAAGGGAACTATCTGGGAAAACAGCATCAATGTAATAAGTTCAGTTAGACATCTCAAGTTTTGAAATGTTTATTATAGCAGCAGAACAAATTTGAGTTTGGTATCTTGGCTCTGACCTCATCACTCCCCGCAAATATGTTGAGAATATCTTTGCCGGAGCCTGCAGGTGGATGCTGTGGTGGTGGTGGGGCTGAAGGAACAGGCAGCAATACAGGCAGCAGTGGAATTGACACGCAGAGGGAGAGATGGGAAATTTTGCAGTTTAAATAACCCGCCAGGTTGGGAGGGTGTGTTTTGGTTGTCGAGAGTGAGGCATGTGCAGATCAAGATGACTGCCTGAACTCGCAGGCGTCGTCCGATGACGTCCACATCAGGGCTTCTCAAACGTATTACACAAAGGTCTGCTTCTGCTTTTTATTTAAGTCCTGGAACGATTGGCAATAACAAAATAACATTTAACATGAACTCACTTATAACATTTGAGCCTAGCGGGAGAAATGGCTTTGTTTGCCTGCAGTCAGTTGCTGTTCTGTGGATACTGCTGTTTGAAATGGCTGTGCTTGTTGTCATGGTTTTTACATTACCACCATAATTACCACTCTTCACAATCCCGTTTCTGGGCAAATCAAACACATGGGCTTTGGGCTGGATTGAGGCAAATTTAACAAATAATTGTCTGCCCACTCCTCTTTAAATAGCATACTCTGTTTTTCTTGGTCAGCTTTTCATTTCTTTGTAAATTTTGACAATGACATTCATATCATTGTTGTGCAAAGGCCTCACCACCACCACCACCACCACTCTGTTTACAGGAAGGCTACTCATTGTCAGAATTAATTAATGTCACATTAATCGGCCAGAATGAAACCGAAGAAATAAAAAAAAACGAAACCAAGGCAGACACAGCTCAGTTTGTTTCTGACTCATATTCTAACAGCTGCTTTTACATCAGTTGAAAATGAGACACATTCTGTATTTACAATTTAGGAGCTGATAGCTAATTCTTCGGTGTAAGGTTACTGCGTGAACTCGACAGCAACAACACACAGTGCCATGTCGCCATGACAATGATGTCAATGAAAGGGAAATAAGCCACATTAAAACCACATTCTTCTGGAGCATCTCCAGACTCCGGACTTTGAGAAGTGCTGGTCTACATGCTGACTAGAAAACACAAATCACCATTCAAATAGACGATGTTTTGATTCCAGCAGGATCTTTGCCAGGTCCAAGATATTTAAAATGGGACACCAAACAAATATATGTATGGAGATAATGTTGTGCTCCCCAATTTGGTGTGCACATCAAACTATCTAAATAAATGATAAAACTATCATGTGCATTTTTGTACAGGCTCTGTTTATACCAAGAGGTGATACGGTAACTGGTGATTCCTTATCATACCCACACAGGGGGAAAACCATCTCAATGCTGTCCCTGCATATTTAGAACCCATTGCCACTATATATGGGTCTAGTAACCATTTTTAGACATTTTCAAGTTGTTCTAGTTCACAACTGGGTTTACTGCTACCTGTGGTTACGTCTCATTGTAGAGAGAGTGATGCGAGCCAAGTGAGTGTGAAACTAGAAGGTAGAACACAATACAGAACAAATAATTTGGTATGCATTAGATATGCAGCTATAGATTTGTCCAAGTACTTCTTGCTTGTCCTCCTCTTCAGCTGCTGGCATTATCATTCAGTCTCACTATAGTCGATAATGCCAAGCCAACATCACTCAAGCTGAAATCATCTGTTTGATATGCGCTGGGAGGCCTTTGTGCCTCATCACATTTTCTGTCTGATGTCCAGTGCTGCTCTTTAAGAGAATTCATCACGTCCTGTCCTCATCCTGTCCTGCACTCTCATCTCTCCAATGCACCCTGAAAGTAAACAACACTCTATCCTCCATCTCTTCTTCCCACATCACTCCATATCTTGCCTCAAAAGTCCTCTACCGCATGCATTTATCTTGGCTGATCAATTTCCCATTTGAAGGGCCATCTGAAAATTGTGATTTGATTTTTTTTTTTTTTTTTTTGCTTTGCCTCGCACTCAAGCTGCACCTTGCCACTTCTTGTTTGTATCAGATATACTCTTAAGAGTCCCTTCCTCTCTTTTTCCCAGACATTAAACATTAGCAATCATCACTTTGTGGGTTTTTCATTTATCATATGCTGTTGCTGTGTCTAAGTGATGACCCTGTGAACCCAGTATGGCCACCATGTAATAGTGCTAAATAAGCTTGTCCTGGCATATTTAGCTTCCCTGCATTTCACTCTGCTGTCCAAAACTCTGATCCAAAATCTATTCCTCTTTTTTATTTCTGGCACTTGCACTTACCCCTGTTCCCTCGCTTTACCGCCTTGTTTCCTTTTTTCTCTACCACCGCCACCTTGGAAATGTAATTGAGGCAGTGCTTGTGAAAGACCTGGCAGTGTCTGCGAAGGAAGCAAGGAAGTGAGTGAGAGGAGCCGGGTGACACTGACGTGGCCTCCATTGGCACAGAGACTAACTACCTCCTCAGTCATCCAAAATCCCCAACACAACCTAAGTGATTAAATTAGCAAGTTCTACAGCATGTACTTTGATGCATGGCAGAGTTATGCTCTTAAGGTATTTCACCATCACCACAATTTTTATTCACTGCACTATATCACATTTATTCCCCCTGCTATTTTATCTCACCTTGGTTGGAGGTTTCACAGATGACGACATTGCATCTTTTCTGCGCTCATTTGAATGCAATAACTGAAGAGAGCATAAAATAATGAATTTTTATTAAATGTGATTTGATGTTTTAACTAGTGTCCTCACTATTGACGACGTACAATTGATTTATATACGTCCTGTTATTACATATGTAAACAGAAGCTTAAATCAGATTTAGATGTTCTGAACATGTTTAAAGCCACTGCTGCCAAATCTATGTGATGGAGCGGATTCCTATATAAGCCGTTATCTAACAACAGCATTTACATTTTGGTGTCAAGGTCTGAGTGATCAATTGATCCGTGTACACTACTATAGCAACACTTAACACTTCTCATCGATATGGAGGAAGAGACAGAGACAGAGAGAGAGAGAGAGACATAACAGAAGCGCTGACAGAAAACAAGACAACACTAGAAGCAGAGACAGGTTACAAGAAAAGAATATAATAAAGATATGCACATGTGGAACTTTATTGCCATTGGCTCATTGTCTAAACTCACTATACCCTTGGCTGTCCCCAGAATTAAAGATCATTTTTAATCACTTTGATAATGGAAGCTTCTTTTTTTGTGAAGAGGAAGCTCTGATAGATATAGGAGTTTATGGGAGTTGACAAGGGACATTGCACTGAGGGCATTAGAACTGGCAGCTTGTCAAACAGCCCACTGGAAAAAGAAAAAAAGAAGAGCAGCAAGCTAAGAGAGGAATACAAAGACAGGGGGAGAGATCAAATGAAGGAGGGAGAGAGAGCTTCTGAGGGCAACCAGCAGGTCACCAGACAGGTTGAGTTTCCAGTTTGCCTTCATCCTCCACCTCCTCTTATTCCCACTGTCTATTAATTACAGTACAGGACACAAGAGGAGTGCAGAGAGCTCTCATTAAGCAACAACAAATAGCCGGGACACGAGAAACTTAATTACCTGGGGACGGGAGATTGTTCTGCTGTAGTACTAAGGAGATTCTATACCTCTAAACAAGATCTTTGCCCTCGCAGAGAGAAGCCCACAGTGACGTTAAAGCCGTGGAGGAGGACATCAGGATATTTACTCTTCTATTCATACACATAAGCTCATCTGCAGGGGTGACCTCTTTAAAACATTTTACTGTATTGAATATTTGTTTTCCCTTGTTTTTCTTATTAACAGACAAAATGTATTCACCCAATATGTTCATGTGCTGACGCCACCTTGTGCTGCATGTAATATTTTAGGATTTTTAATAACTGATGTCCCTTATGGTGTTTGTCTTATTCAATTTATGACATTAATTTCCCCAGCCTCGCTACATGAGTTCTGGACTGATGATGCTCAATATCTCAGCAATTGTTCCACATCCCTTTAATTCTGCCACACTGTGTTCCATCCCTGTCGTCTCTTTTATGTCATGTATTTATTTTGTAATCACAACGTTTGCCTGTAAGCAGAATAACTGATCACACGGGGTTTGCATAGACCGGGCCTTAATCTGCACAGGCCCCACTGTAAAGCCATGCAAGGTGCCACAGTGATGATTATCTTAATTAAAGTCTGTGTCATTGGGAAATGTGCACAAACAAGCAATAATAAAAAACAAAACCTCCCATCCAAAGAAACAGCCACTTCCATAACAAGCCAACGCTGCGCAGCTCCCCAACTCTGCTCTTAAGCCTCAGCCGCGGCAGTCAGATATTCAAGTCAATAATGTGCCCTCATAAGAAGGAAGAAAGGAGCAACTAAGAGAATAAAATGGTAGATGCAATATTCCAGATGGAATGTCGCCCACGCCTTTAGGTTTTGTCAATAATTGTCAATATTTTCTAATCTCTCGGAACGACTTAGCAGGCGCATATCGGAAAGCGTTTTTGGTATGCAAATCAGGACACTATTGTCATCCAAGATGGATGACCTCAGGAGATGGGCTGAGGGATGTCAGAGAGAAAGGGGGTGCAGTAAAATTTATCTCACCTATACTCACACCCCCCCCAAAAGAAAATTGCACGCGCACACACAAACACACACCTCTCTCTGCATCCTTTAGCTTATCGCTATCGCTTTTCCTTGCTTTTGCCTTGTTTCAAATTTTCCCCCAATCAAATTTGCCCTACTGTTGTCCTCCATTTATCAACTCTTTCATATTGGTATGTGACCCCCCACCCTCCTGATTCTACAAAATGCTTTCTAATTGGTGGGCTGTGCTATTTAATTATCGTGGGAGGAGGTATATTCTGCTGTTGCTGCAGAAAGCTTTCTTTTTTTTTCAAAATTTCCATTTCTTCATTACTGGCTGGTTGTAATTTACGACACACCGCTAATTTGAACGGTAATTAAATGAACCCCAAATTAACCTGTCCGGCTAGTATTTTCTCCATTAGCTCGTTTCGCTCCCCTCTCCATTGTCCTGTTGATTAAGAAACATCAACGTCCATGAGCTGGATCAAATGTTGTCAGCGGAGGAGCCGGTGTCATTCGGTGTCTGAGTTCACCGGAGCACAGCAGCCGCATATTAAGGACAGGGATGACGGGTGAATTACAGCTGATTAAGATCTAGTAATCACATCCCCTGCCTGTAATATTGACGCAGTACAGTGCCAGCCTCATCTCCTAGGGCAAGAAGATAGCTTGTGGGGGTCGAGGGCTATAACTCATTACCATTGTACCACAGAAAACTGCTCCTTCAAAATTAGTTCACCTCACCTTTTTAATTTACCTACATCATATTATATGGATGGGGACATCCCTCCATTTTCTACCACATCAGCCTGAGCTCAGGTGTAATTGTGTTATTTAGCAGATGGTTAAGTTGCACAGCTGCCTGTGGAGTCACAGGCCAGTATAATAGGCACATCATACCATTTCATAATTTGTTATGCAATCAGTTGGGGTCGTTGAGATTATATAACACAACCACGACTATTGGAGTACTTTTACATCACCGGGCAAGCATGGCTCAAGCTGCCATGTGCCACACAGCCACACTTGTGTCAGTGCTTTGATCCAAACACTGACTATAATTGATCTTCTTTGAGAAGTTGTCAAGTGGCTCTTATTTGACAAGCCAATTGTTCCACTCCCTGCCTCTCTGTGATAGTGGGCATTACTCATATCACTGCTGCCAGCTTGACTTGGACATTAGACTGGTGAGGAGAGGCCAGTTTGGTTGTATTAGGCACACTCAATACACACAATAACGCACACACACACAAAGTGAATAATACATTTGTTTTTCTGCTTCCTGTTACTAATCCTTAGCAATGGTTGTGTCCGTGGCATGTTTTATGAAACCAAGGCCTTCGATATCTCTTTGAGTGTTCAAGAGAGTCGACCCTGTGAATTGCCTTCCTCTCGATGTGTGAGAGAAACATCATGGAATGCACTTCACCATTAAAGTACTGTAGCCTTTAAGCCTTGATATATTTCCTCTCAATTCAAAAGGATTTGGTTCAATTAATAGTTCAGCTTTGGGTTTACGGTAAATGCAAACAAAGAGGAAAATCCATATATACACCTCTTATCTAAAAGTCACATGTGAAGCTTTTGCAATATCTCTCACAGTGGAGTCATGACGGAGTTATTCATCGTAGCTTGTCTCACTGATAATCATCTTTTTTTTGGATGTCTGAATCTTCTGGGGATCTTTTCAGGTGGACTTTTTTTGTGTGTATGGTGTGCTTTTTCAGTATGGAGTAATCATGGCCATCACATCTTGTCTACTCCAAGAAATCTTATCACTAGCAAAGGAGGACTAACCATAGATCTTTGTCTTTTTTCCACCAGCACATTATGTTCAGTTAAACAAGGTATCACATCCCTCTTTAGGTGGTACATTGTATTTGGGAGATATAATTTCTTAAAGGTTGTAATGGGTTTTCAATTTGATGCGGCCCATTTCAATTATGGGAGAATTATCTTAAGTAGCCCCATAAGACAAAATCTAAATGGAGGACTTAAATTGGGCAAATGGGAGAGCAAGTTAAATGGTTCTTGACTTCTCACTAGCCATTATCCACACCCGGGCTGGCACACCACAAATACCCATCCTTGACCCTGGATCACACCCTCATTTTCTTCTCTCATCCCTTCTCACACTACTCAACACCCTGTCACTATGAAGAACATTGTTTGCCTTACAGGGGCCATCTTCCACTAGTCTGTCTTGTTTTTTGTTTTTTTTAATGATTATTTTTGATAGTATAAATAATATAATTGGTTTATTGGTTGGTTTCAGGTTCAGATATGCCTTACAAACATTTCCAACCCCCTCTGTCTTCTAGCAGATTTTCTGCCTGTCAGGATTATTGATGAGAATACCTCTTCCAAAAGGGTGCCCGATAGTTTAAGCAATCAGTCAGTGGTCAGGGGTCAAGACAAAGTTATTGGAAGCCCATTAGATTAGGGGGAAGTGACCTAAAGGATGAACTACCTGCTGGGGTATTAATAAGGTAGAGGAGTGGGCACTCTGGGTCAGCAGAGGAATTAGATTACCAAGACACACACATTGTCAACATTATGTCTGTATCAAGTCTCACTGGGATGTTTGCCTCCAGGGCAGCTGTTGCTAAGCTGCATTTACTAGCTTATTGTGGCTGTGTTCAAATGATTGAGAGTGCTTTTCTTCACTTTATCTGCTTTTTGAGTATCTGTAAAAGATCCAAGAATTGGGAAAATACTTTTAGGTATGTATTTATTTGAATATTCTCTGGTTCCTTTTCAAGAAGATAAAAAAACGGGCTGAGACCTTTTAAGCACAATGCATATAAATGCATCTCACTAGATGGCACTGTTCCCACTTTCCCAAAGCCGACAGTCTGGCAAGTGAAGAGCATCCCTATAGTCTAAAAAGGCTTCCTTATCTTGTACTGCATTTCCCACCCAAGCAAAACGTATGAGAAAACCAAGAACAGGTTAGATCAAATGTTTGCAAGTAGGTGTGCTTGCAAATGTTTGATTACGTTTTATCAGATGAACTTGAAAAGCATGCATATTTAGAGGCTTTGAGATAATAGTGCTTCAATTTCCATTAAAAATACAGCTAATAACAGAAGGCAGACATCTTTAACCTTTCTGAAAGTGGGGAAAGCCATTTTGTACAGTGAAACAGTGGCAAAACCCCTATTTTATTTTCAAATGTATCCACAGAAATACCATGTTAGTATTCCACAGTCATCGGATGCAAGCCAAACATCTGCTATGCACTAGACACAACAGCAACTTCGAAGGTACAGACAGAAGGAAAAAAAAGAGGGGAGAAAGGTGAGTAGAGGAGCCACAGGGCTTAAAGAGAGGGGGAGGATGGGATGGCGGTGGTGGTGTGGATCAGTGCCTATGTCAAAAACAACCTTTTGCTTTGCCTGCCATCATGGGGGACTCACTATCTGCATTGCTGGAAGGCACGCAGAAAGAGCGCGAGAGAGAGAGAGAACAAACAATGCACATCTCCGTGCTCCGTCGTGCTTTCTCATGTTTACAACGCACCTGCTCCACTCTTGTGGGGCACGAGAGAGAGAGATAACGAGCGAGTGAGGAGATCTACAAGGACATATCCTATTCCAAACATGCCAGGTGACTTTTATGTCCCGCCATAGAGAGCGTCCCTCTGCCATACTCTTGAGGTCTTTTGGAGATGTATAAGCTGGTCATGTTCACTTGAATTCATAAGCACTACAGAAATCCAATTTCCTTCTCTAGATCCGTACCGCTAGTGCATTGCAGAGCAGAGGAGCTTAGAAACTTAAAATATTATTTCTTGAAAAGTTGGGGAAAGTGTTGCTGGATTAGGCTGATGCTGTGAGGTTTTTGCTCTCTACCCTGCTCTGCTGTTCAGTGTGGAGCAGCATCTACTGCAAAGCACATTGTGTTATGGCATATGGCATGGTGCATTCTCTACCTTTGCAACCTCATCACCCTATTTACTGATTTTTTACACACTGCTTACAAACCGCTATCTGCCAGATTCATGCATGCAAATAGGGAGATGTAGGCCAACACACACACACACACACACCTAACAAATTATACTCAGGCTTTGACCCGCATGTCTCACATGCGGATATAATTTTCCTCATACACCACATGAGCATATTCTCACATAATCGTTTAAACCTGTCTGCAGACTAGATCACACACACACACACACACACACACACACACACACACACACACACACACACACACACACACACACCTCTACCCTCCTTTGGGATTATCATGCTTGATGTCTCTCAGACTGAATGGCTGGTTTCACACTGACAGACTGGTGATCTCTGTCTCAGTCTGCTTCTGAGAAGCAATGGAACCTCCCTCCACTCTGCGCTCACGCTCCAATCCCTCTTTTCCATTGTGTGTATGTAAATCTCTGCTTTAGTGTTAGTGCATCTCAGGAAGGGAGAGTGAGGCACACAGACGGAGGCAGTGGGAGAGAGAAAATGAGAATTGCTTATGTAAAATAAGACAAATCCAGGTCTGACTGTAGATTCTTCATTAGGCACTGCTGGTCCTGTTTTGTTTTTTTGCACATGAACGGGTCCAATTGCAGAAACCTGCACTGCAAGTATGCAACTGTAGTCAGACATCTCATTAATGTCCATCCTAACTGGTGGTGAAATAATTAGCTGAACAGTGAAATGACAGAACTTTTTAATGAAAAGAATATTGATAATTGATGAATTGATTAAGTAAAAGCCATTTATTAGGCAAAAATGCCAGTCACTGCTTAAAGCTTCTCAAATGTAAGGACTTGCTGCCTTTCTCAGATATTCTTCAACTAAAATACTTTATTTGTCACTCAAGGGCCACTTGCATTACAAGTACATGAAATAAATATCTGGATGGTAAGACAAAATCAGCTGTTTGAGGACATCACTTCGAGATAACGTAAATTGTCATGAACAACTGTTTAAAACAATTTGACATTTTACAGCATAAATGACCAATTGATTGATCCTTAAAGAACAGATTAATTGATAATGACAATAAGCCAGCTGTCCTAATCCTAATAGTGCACTGTGTGGACACGTGTCCATGCTCTTGCATGCGAGTCTGTTAGTTTTGATGGGTTCATATTCTTTTAAACTGCTACTCTTTCACGTGCAGATTCACTCTTTAAAACCACAGACTGCACTCTCCCTGAGGCTAACGCACTGCCCTTTACTTTACCTCTCAGCCCTTAACCTGACACACTCTCATTTCTGCTCAACACCCATAAGGTTATCATAAGGAGGCTCTTTAATCATAACAGCAGTACTGGGCTTCACTAAGTGAACAAGAAAATCACAGCTCATCCACACAGGCGCTGCTCATCCATAGTTGTTGCATGTTTTGACATTTTGTTTGTCATATGGCAATAAAATGATATTCAAATTAGTCAGCGCATGTGTGACACAGTGGCAGTGAAGAGCAGAGGTAGTGCCACTCAGGAATGAATATGGAAGTTAAAAATAAAAGTCAAAGCCAAGATAATAAGCATTAATTACGCAACACTTGTGATATCAGTGATAAAACCTAAAAATGCAGGCATCATATGATACACATACTATTGTGTTAGTCATTTCATTGCTGTAGCCAGTACAGCACCATCAAGCCTCTTCTCTTGATTTCCTCTTGGGAATGCCATCTCTCTCCTCTGAGAGCCGACGTCCTCTTGGTAACTCTCCAGCACGTATTTATGTTGGTGAGATGGGGTATAACTGTGTTTATGATGCTATAAAGTCTTTTTGGCCAAAGCCCTCGCTGCCCACAGCGTGTCTTTAGGTCCATCGTAAAGCTGGAATGGGCTCTGCCCTTGGAAAGGTACAGAGTATTAGTGTGTGTGCGTGTGTGCACGGTCCTGTATATGTTAAGTTGATTGTTACGAGAGCTCAGGTTCCAGCAGCTATCTTTATGGTTACAAACACATTATTTGGACTTGCAGAACTGCTTGCATATCAAACCCAGTGCCTCTAAAGTTAAAGTTAACAGACGTTGCATTCCTCCTATATCAGCAACTTGTTGTTATTATTAATTTCTTATATACCAGAATTAGGGTACAGTGACTATCGTGATTAAATTGATACTCCACTGTAAAGGTTTGTACATTTGTTTTACATAAAGGAGGTGTGGTGGCAGCTGTGTGCTTATCAATCATAAGGTCATGAGTTCGGCCACGGACTCCCCCGATCACCTCCTCACTTGGAAGTCGCTTTGGATAAAAGTGTCTGCTAAATGTGGTAAAATGTAATGGATTCCAGTGGTGGCTTTCTTAATCTTAACAGCAGAAAAAAATCTTCTCTGCTGTCAATTTATGTGTTTATTTTTAACAACATATACCTAAATTCATTGGGTTCATTGTTTTAAGCCATGAATGTCCACTGGACAATGATGGGTTAGGACATCCTGAGCTTATAGATGGACAGTGAGGGACTGCATAATGCTGTAAGGATTATTTGGGTAGATTTTTTATGTTCCTGCTGTGAAACCTTGACATTGGAATCCATTGCTGCTACTCCTTTCAGTAACAACCACGTTCCAGACCTGAAGGGACTGGTTATTTTTATATACAAGGGTTAGGGTTAGACAGATTTTGGGTGAAATGTCACTTTAAAATAACAGCTTGCGTGTGCAACCATTTTAATTTTCTTTCATTTAAGATTGTCACAAAGTTCTCTTTTAACATCAAAATAAAACACAAAATGAATATGCTATCTCAAGAAGAAAACTTTCTGAGATAGTGTGATGTCTACTTTGAATTGAATTGTTCCCCCCTCACCTTCTATTATACAATGGAACAACAGAAAAAAGTGAGTGTGTATGTGTCTCTAAGATAACATTTCAGGTTAATGACTTCTCATAGCTCACCAGCTCCAGAGTGCACATGGGAGTCATGGTGTCAGAGAGCATTTCAACGTATGAAAGGGAGCAAATGCTTGGACACACACACACACACGCGCGCACACACACACACACACACACAGCAGTAAGAGGGGGCAATGAACTGAACAAAAACAAGTGGCATCCCAGTAATGTCAAGCACACAAACAAGTTACTGTCAAAAGAATTAATTGGACTCCTACACATCTTCCCCAGTAGGAGTGGGTGTGCTTTGTTATAAATGTAGGTGTCTGTGCGTGCACATGTTCTCAAACTAATGTGCAGTCATGAATAGGTGGGAAATTAACAACAAGCACTATCAATCCAAACTGTGGGTGCCTCCGAATATGTGTGTGTCACAGTGTTGCCATGTAATATGCGTCAGGCTTGCCTCAAGCACTCAGTTTCAGGTTGGTCTCATTACCGAGGTAATTCCTCCAGAGCAACAGCTCCGTAATGGCAGGAGATGGTAATGATCCTTTAATAGCCCTCCTCATTGCCCACTGGCCAGATCCTAAAACCCAATGTGCCTACTGTGCTCCCGCTGAGCCAGGAAGATGAATAGAAAACTAACCATCATTATATCTGCCATAGAAATCAAATCAGAACACCCATAATCTACTTCTCAGCTCCTTTTTGTCTCATTTTCAAACCGTCTATTGCTCAGTCTATACATCTCTCCCCTAGCTTCTTCTTTCTTTCTCAACACTTGTCTGACTTTCTGGTAATTTTCCCTCACTTTTCATTATTTTGCTTGGCTTTTGTCTCTTTGTATCAAGGCTCAGTTTTACATTTCTAAACTTCAAAAGGACATCAG
Source organism: Nannoperca obscura (assembly GCA_036024295.1). NCBI lineage: Eukaryota > Metazoa > Chordata > Actinopteri > Centrarchiformes > Percichthyidae > Nannoperca > Nannoperca obscura. The sequence goes on along the minus strand of JAVQJL010074071.1, from coordinate 7,683 downwards.
TAGATTGGATTCTTTTTTTATTGGCATTTGGATATAATGAGGGATGACACGATTGTGAAAGCAGAGCAACCAAACCAACTTTGTGGAGCGACGCATGGGAAGCGAGCTAGATGAGGAGCTAAGCTAACTAGCGCAGTGTGTGTGTCAATAAGTGTGTGAGCGTGTTTGTGGGCATTCGAATGTGTTTCGGTCTCAAAAGGCCGAATTCAAATACTTAGGGTTGATAAGGGTTTTGTTATCACCCTTCAAAGTTTCAAAGAAAACAATGGTAAATGTGGAAATTGATTGTGTGTCTGTGTGCGCTCGGGCATGTGTGTGTCCGACACCTCTGTTATCTGAAGTGAGAAAATCGAGAAAAGGCCAAAACTCCACACTAATCTCCTCCACATATGGTTGGGTTTCTCACATAGCCTTGATAAGATTTATAGGGATTAGTTTGTCCCCCAAAATAGTCAGAGTGTGGAAAAATGGCTGTCTGGAGGGTCCTTTAATCTCTTAGCCATCGGCACTGTTTACACGACAGGCAGATATTGAGGAAGTGAGACTATTTGTTTGTTTGATTCGGGAACATCAGTGTCCAGCGATTGTGCTGGCTTGGTTTAACAAGCTGGGAATGAATAGGATAAAGAATGCGTTTACATGTGCCAATTACCACATCCCCACACACATGAATGTGGGGTAGTTATAAGGTTATTGTCCCTTGGTTTCGTTGAAGTATCTTTCCCCTTTTCTTTCTCTCTTTCACTCACTTTCTCTGTGTCCCTGTCTCTCGCTTTCTCCCTCTGTCACTATGTTCGTCTAAATAATTCAGCCGGAATCCAGGCCAGTCTTTAATCAGATGTCAGTACTTCCCCTCACTGACGGGTGCTCAACGCATTATCATAATCATCCGTATCTTCAGACTTGCCAGCTGCTAAAGTCATGGGACACTTTTTCCCTTTATAACCTAAATTAGGTTTTACATGTCTGATATATTTGTGGCGTCATTCGTGTTAATGATTTTCAAATCAATCAATATAAATAAAGCTATTGTATCTGTCCATATTTCCCACTAGACTGGCACGAGTCAAACTGTTTCATAACAATCTTGCAGCATAACCTTCACAAGTGTGATATTGCAGTCAGAAAAAAATAAAATGGCTGTATGAAATTTTTGACTATGACTTTTAAGCTAATATAGCCTGAATAAGTGTTCAGGAAAAAAAATATATAACACCCACAATTCTGTGACAGCAAACTCCATCTGCTGGTGAAGGGCATGTGAAATGATCAAAAGCTCCAGAGCTAAATGGATCTTGAGTTGAGATTGTTTTGCACACACTTTTACAATCATTTCCAGTCATCTTCAACCCACAAAAGTAATTCTTCAGTCCTTCTCTGAGGAGATTCCTGCATTAATGTAATATCTTAGATTTATTGTTTGGTTTTCTGGAGATACTGATTGTCCATTAAGTAAGTAGACATACACTTTTGAATTAATAATTGAATTGATTGAGTGCAATATGATGTAGCTTAGCTGAACCTCTGCATCCCCTTTGCATATCTTTAGTCTGTAGCTACTGTACAGTGCATAGCTAGCTTGTATACAGGTTGCAGATACAGCTGGCTTGCTAACAAGATAAAACAGCCCAAAATTCACTATGGCTTCACTGCCTGAGGCAAGGAGGAAGCAATGATGGAATTCAAACCTTATCAGTCTTCTCCATAGGGGATACAGTGCATATAGGGTATGCAGACAGGTCGGATGAAGTCATTTGTCAGAAAAAACATGTCCTGGAAACAGATGTGTTTGAGGTTGTCAATGTGCAATCTGTTGCACATTTTGTGTGTGTTTGTATTTGTGTTTGTGCTTGGAAAGATCAGTATTCTGCAGTTTCACCACAGTTGCTTGGAAGCTTCAGTCCTCTTTTTAATTAGAGAGAAAGCTTCTGCAACAAGGGTCACAAGTGAAGGAGTAAGACACACAGCGAGAGGTGTTTGCTTTGTAAACTGAACTCAGTCCATTCAGCCGGGAGAAATGCAAGAATTGTTCAAGGTTGGTTCTCACCTACGTCAGACGTGACTCAAAGCATTCATAGGAAAGAAAAATCAAAGCTTATCATCTTACTTAGGCCTACAGTATACACTGCAGTTACCTTTGGCCTTTCTCTCCCTCAACAAAGAATCTGGCTAAGTTTGCAGGTAACCACTTCTTACACTTTCAGCTTTTAAACAGAGTTTTTCTGACTATATATAAAAGCAAAGAGCATTCGGAGTGAGAACATAATTTGGTATGAAAAATTGATGGCGAAGCCATACATGGAACTGTAGCTATAGGTAAAAGTTAAGGTAAAACATTAATGAGCAAAACTGGGCTACCATTAGTGACAGTGCCCTGTTTACTATACCATGAAGTAAATCATTAAGTGAACTCCGAACCCTGGAGAACTGCAATTTGCAGCACATATGCTATCACTGAAGTAAGCCTGTGACCACTGAGTTGGGTAAACTTCTGAATTTTAACCTGGAATATTGCTCTCCCATTATTTGAGATGAACCATTCCTGTGCTTTAGCCCCACTCCTTTGTTTGCCTTGGTGGCTTATCTACAGCATCAGCACGACGCCTCCTATTTCCTCTCTGATGTCTTAAATTAAACACAATGGAGTTGCTCAGATAGCGTTAGCATCATTAGCAGCAGATAATTGCTGTGCCCAATGGGCTGCACTGGCCTTCGGCGGAACTCTAACTACTAGTTTGCTGATCTTTTTTTGTCCACCCTTCTCCTCTGACGTATTTCCCACCTCCTGTTTGCTACTTTTTGTTTTTCCTAAGTTCATTCTACTTTTCATACATCTCTCATCCCCTGCGTGCTGCTTCAAATCCCAAATAGTCTCAAGTTTCTCCAGGCTCCTGCAATTTCTCTCTGTATGTCATTCAGTCTGAGGAATTAACTCTCTCTCTGTTATTCTCCATCTCTTTTTTTGCCTTTTTCTTTCTCTGCTCCCTGCTGTCCACTTTCATTGTCTGCCTGATACTCTATAGCTCTTTTTTTGTGTTTCAGGTGTAAAAATTGGATGACATGTGGTGAGTTGTGGATTAAAGTGAATGTCAATCACCTTCTTTTATATCCTCTCTTCTCCAGGCAATGCTCCCTGGTGGCTTTACGTACCTGCAGGGATTTTCCATTTATCTCTCTCACTTGCTTTTTTCTTCTTTTCTCTCTTCCATATCCTTGTTCACATACACCACACCACATGCTAATTGCATTCCTCTAGTAACGGTAGCCCACACACAAGTCAGTTTTGGATCCATCCTCAGGTGTTTTTTCCACTTCATCCCATTCGACTCCTCTCAGAATCCACATCTCATTTGCCTTTCCCTTTTTTCTGTCGCTTCCTGTCTTTGGCCCTGTATACTTCCCTTCTTCACTTCATTCCTTACCTTGTTATACCTGAGACCTGTGAAAAGTAGAAGATGAAAATCTCCTTTTACGTGATACGATCACAAAGAGCTGTGGATGCTGCCAAAGCCACTAAGCTTTTGAAGGGAAAAGAGCTTTCTGGAAGAGAAAGATTGGCAGAATGAGTCGAAGAAGGAGTGCTAAATAAAAGACGAGCCCTTTCTTTTTCTGTTTGCAGCCTCGAGAAGTAGACTACAGAAATGGCTGATTACATAAACTGGCCTCTAAATGGCTACCATTTAATTAGCACCCAAAAGAAGGCAGTCACGATCCAACGGCTGGAAGGATGAGTTGTCTTATTAAACCGGGCTGGACTCTCTTTTTGTGAGTAAAGTTGTAGACTCTGCAGCTTTTTGTTTACAATGCGACCATGTGCCACCAGGGCACCTTACTTTAGAAGAGGTTGACTTGTCTGTGGGTTTGTTAGGGGCTGGCATCAATCAGGGTCAATCAAATCATAGAACCATCACCGCTACAATGTGCTGACATTTCCAAAACAGAGAGGAGACACCAGACAGGCTGCCAGTAAGTGGAAACTAATCTTGTGTTTCCAAGGTGGAATCCCAAGCAGTGCACTATATATAAATAAACTCGGAATGCTGAAATCTACAGGTTTGGTGCAGGGAAACCCACGGGTGTTTTTGTACTTTTTTGTCAGAGCCTTGTGCTGGATTCACAAGATTTATTTAGGGTTTCCACATTGGTTTTGGTGTCCATAATTGGCCAGCAATTTGAAAATATCCAGCACACCCATCAATTAGAGGCTGCAGATGGAAAACAGAAATGGCTGATTCTTCAGATGGCCACAAGGATTTAAACACCTGTTAGGGAAGACCCCCACACGTCCCTACATTTGATAGAAAAGCTGAAGCAGCTCTTAAAGGACCTGAGCAGCAATGAGGGTTCTGTTGAGAATGAACCCCTTTAATACTCAACATACATAAACATGAATTAAATCAATAATGGCAAAAAGCTTAGCACATGTCGAGGAGGGTGGGGTGGTGGAGGTCATTAATATGATTCAACATGAATCGTCAGCTGGTTGATGAATGAGTCTGTTTGTGAAGCATGGATGACACCAATCAACTAACAAAAGCACAACCTTAAGAGCTTTGCCTGAACTAACACTGTTGTTCATTGCAAGGTATACAGAGTTGTGTGACTGTCCACAGGTAGGAAAACAGCTGTTGAGGTCTTCAATTTGGGCATTTGTGGGAAATATTACAATGACCCAATCAAGAAACATATAAGCCTGTTTCTTTTGCCTTATTCTTGACGGGTTTAATGTAGTGTATCAACGATCACACAGCAATTATAGGCTCCAGAATAAACTAGAAATAATGGAAAAGTATCTATACGTCAAATACTGTAGATATATTTACTGTATACCTATCTGGGTCTATTAGATTATCATGGTTTATTGTAATATATTGCTACAGTGTGTTACTTGTCCTGTATGTGAAGTGACAATATAGCTTGTACAATAAACATATCCAGGTAAGTATCTCACTGTGCACTGGCAACGTGCCAGCTCCAGAAGTGCCCACTTATCGTGAAGGTCCTTTTTCTTTACACAGAAGGGTTCAGGTCAAACAGCCATTACCAAAACCTAAGGGCAAATCACCTCACGTTCAGCCAACGTAGCACTTTGATCTGAATTAAATCACATTAGGCAAACATTAGGGCAGAACGTATGTGCCAGTGTATATATCAGTAAAGGAAGGTTGAAACTATCTTTACACCAACTCTTCCAGCAAGCACATCAGTCTTGCTTTTTTTAAATGTTTCTTATTTTCTTTTTTCTCATCCAATCTGATCCAAAAAAAGTTTCATAGGTGACAGACATTCATCTGATCCTGGGCAGAACATAAGCAATTGAACCTTGTGAAACATATCAAATCAGTCTGAAGGATGGGTGAACAAAAGAAAAGGCAAGCTTTACTATTTGGTCCTCATCCTTGGTGAATGCTTTGCTTGGCCGTCTGTATGTAGTCAACAACTGAAAAATAATATTTCAACAATATATGTCTGTTTTGTTTTTTTTACATTGAACTGGATGACTTATAAATAAGAACTCTCATTCATTCTCATTTCAAGTAAAATAAGGGCTACGTTTAAAAATAAAATACATGACATGAGCTTTTGAAGCAAATTAAAATAAAGTTAATTTTAGAAAAATTAAATAAGTGTAGTCCATTTCACCTCTCAACAGTCTCAACCAATTTTATAATAAACCATCTTAACAAGTGAACAACTTTAACACCTCCTTTTCCTCTTGTATCCCACTCCCCCACTTTCTCTTGTTCAGTGAGAGGTGAGCTCTAGCTTGAAATTACTTTTCTCTGACTCACTTATTTTACTGTTATTCTACTCTACTCGTCTCATCTCTCACGTGTGTGTGTCACTCACTGACTCGAGTCGCAATGCTCATCGGAATGTACAGATTTGATTGGCTGAGTAGCATCACGTGAGATGATTTACAACACCTGCAATTGGTATGTGAGTTTGCTGGGCCGCTAAGCCAGTGCCGTAAAGCCAAGAAAAGCTGTAACGGTTAAAATAGAAACGCTCTGTCAGAATGTAATTATTCTCAATTTGTCAGTTAAACGTCTAGGTCTAGATTGGATGGCGTCTGGGTCCAGACCCAGAATGTAGTCCACCCATTAGTGACCTCAGGTCAAGGGATACAACAGTGACTCTAAGTTCCACTCAGCTACAAATAAATAAAACATTGAATTTGCACCCATTGCTGGCATTGCAATGTGTTTTATGTGTTATTTATGTGAATTAGAAAAACATAGCTTTTTATTTAGTGCAAATATGAAATACCCTCTAATACCTTTTGGGGAGGCATACCACAGGCGGGCTTAAACTCTCGTAGCCTATTTGTGCAGTAGATCTGCCTTTAAATAAGCTCATGAGATACAAACCAAACAGGTAGCAAATGTTCCACGCATTACACAATTCATTTAATTGACTGGGGCACTGAGATATGCTGATTTGGACATCGGGGGTAAAATGTTGCTCTATATGTTTGATGGCCGTATTTCATGGGTAGTTAAGGTAAGTTATAAAAAGGTCACACTTTTCAAAGGGAGTTGAAGTGAACTTTTTAAAAGATGAAAAAAGGAAGGGGGGAGGGAGAAGATGGTGGGGGACAAAGTAGTGGGAGATGGAAAAGTAGAGTAATGCATCATGCTGGCAGAGGTCAGGCAAGAGCAGGCTATGTAATTAGCTATAGAGGAGCTTGGTAATCATGCAACTAATACAGTGTTTCAGCAGATAATTAGTCACACTACTGTACCAGGATGTCTGATATATATAGATATATATAATTTATTTGTGGTGGGAGACATAGTTTATGCATATATTCTAAAATCAAAACCACATATTTAAGAGTAAGAAACTCAGATTATCTTGACATGCACATAATAAAGCTCAAATAACCTCCCACCCCCACCCTCCCCTTTTGTTTTCCTTTTGCTCCACGCCTTCTTCTTTCTGTCTGTTGTGCGTCTCCCTCCATCCAGCCGCCTCCTCAGTGTGTTCACAACAGACTCCCCCAGAGAGGGGGCTAATGAGGGCTAACGATGGGAACGCATGCTGCCGTTTCCCTTTCATTAACAGGTCCACACTCGTGCACCGAACACAGCTTTTCATCATCAACAGTCTGCTATCAGCGCCGGCTTTTCTTTTCCCTCCATCTATCACCTTCTCACTCTGTCTCTTCCCGCCCCCCCCTTCATCCCTCAAATGGAGTGTCTTTTCACCGTTTTCCTCAATCTATACTTATCTTCCTTGTCTCCCGCTGGTCTTTTTCTTACCACCGCCCCCTCCTCTATGAATACTAACATGTTTTAATGTGGTCCTAATTACTGCTCAATGCTTTTTCAATGGGCAGACATAAAGTTTCTTGATGAAACAAACACATCTTGGAACGCAGACTGATGACTCCACAGTCTCTGGGAACTGAAGACAGCAGTTACTACATCTGGCCCTCTCTAGCTGGTTTAGTGAATCTTTGCTCAAATGTGCTGTATATCTGAATGTCTTTGGCGCAGGTTTAATGAATCTCAAATGCTTCTTGGGTGAATTTGCACCGTAATCTGGTACATTTGTTAGTTGGACTGTAGGACTGTCACCCAAGATGCAAAGGAAGTCTAAAACATGGACAAATTATCATATATATCATATAAATTATCATATATATATATATATATATATATATATATATATATATAT
>JAVQJL010074069.1:0-21674 GCA_036024295.1 Nannoperca obscura | reverse complement strand
ACGTTCCCACCATGAGCAAGCACTAGGCGACAACGGCAAGGAAAAACTCCCTTTTAACAGGTAGAAACCTCGAGCAGAACCAGGCTCTAGGTGGGCGGTCATCTGCCTCGACCGGTTGGTAATGCATTACCTCGCTTGCCTTTTTACCCCAAAATTCAATTTAATAGCACCTTATTTTCCGTGAAGATGAAGAGCTACAGGTAGATAGTTAGGGTGCTATATTCTCACTTTCTAATGTCAATTTAATTATTATTTAAGTCTTCTCTGGTTCCATCATGAAGCTAAAGGAATTTCTTCTCTTTTTGTGAAGATCTCAAAGTGGGTCCATTCAGAGGATTATCACATGAACATGTATAGGGTGAAAAGGTGTATTTCAGCAAAGGTTTTCTTCAATAAAAAAGGAACATCAATCTTGATTTTACAGTATCCCTATATACACATTTAACACAGAAATGAAACACTGATTTGCATTACATTTTAAAATAACAATAATTCACAAAAAAACATGGCATGAGTTCTTCATTGCACTGCCACTGTCAGTAGCAACAAGTTACTCCAAGAACTGGAGAAGATACTGTGCGGTGGACATCTTATCAGATTTGTGAGCATCAAGATAATAGTTTAAATATAAATCAGATTTCTCAACAGCTGTGGCCTCTTATTGTGTATTTGGCAGATTGATCATTTCTTAATTAGAAAGGCATGGTGGGGATATTGAAAACAACAAAGAATGCATAGAAAAATAGTGAAATGATAAAATGTGTCATTAAAAACTAATTTAATTAGCTCTAGGTAAATTAAAAGTATGTAAACTTCTGACTGATTATACTATTGTTTTTTTTTTCTTCTTGTTAAAGGAATACGCCACTGTTTTTCAACCTTATCTCCATGTCCTTGCTGGTAGGGGTGATAATCAATATATGGTGTAAAGTCCATCAACACTGTCCACAAGTTGATGTAGGCACTACAGCAACTTATCCCTCTGTTCCCACAAACAATGGCAACAGGAACATTTATGGACAAATGCATTTAGTTCATTTTTCTGGTGCCCCATTTACATTTAAATGTCCGTCAGAGTGGCGTCTGACAACCATTTAAGTCTTGGATAAACTGGTGCATGGCACTTCAATACACACCTCACAGTTTGGCTCAGCATAGAACAAATTCAACTGTCGACTATCTTTTGATTTTACATTTTTTGCCTGTTTTCTCACAATCCTTGTCACTGCTACCTCCACTCTTGACATGTGATCCACTCCCTTCCAGGAAAGTGTTCAAACCAACCAGCGAAACTCTAATTGCTAGTGCAGCAACCAGGACATGATCTTTCACCAGCTTCCCACCAGTAAACTCTGCCTATTGTGTTTGTTGGAACACACAACCAGAGCAGGTGGCTACAGCTAACACCACCCGGGATTTGAACCCCGGGTTTGTCCGGAGATAAACAATGCCTTGCACTTGCCTCTTAGATAAACCATATGTGAGGGCTTTGCAAAGAAATGCACACTGTTACTTTAGCAGTGACAAGTTTTTCACAGTTTCGATGTCTACAATCACTGCTTTAAATAGCCTACATGTTGAACAATTTAGCACTTCAACGTCATTTCTTGTCCCCCATAATCAGAAATGGATCTTGAACATCCAATATGCTGACCTCTATGCTTCATATGAATCCACAGCTGCTTTTCTGCAACCTTGTATAATGCCATGAACTAGAATGTTCGTGCCTACCTTAAAATTACAGCCCCTCCTAAAAAAGGTGTGAAGGGAAAACACAGAAAAACAGTTCAATTACATTTAGAATCTGGGATAGGAGCTTTATATACACAAGGATAAGTACTTACTAAAAGCCACTCACTGAGTCTGGGGTGTTTTTCAACTAAACGGTTATCTATTTGCCTATGTGTGTGTATATGTGCATGCACGTGTGTAAGCATATGTCTGCATGTCCGCTAGGTCTGCAAGGTGCGCCAGGGCACAGGGGAGCAGAGCAGGGCACACACATGCCCCCGGGCACCACACATGGCCCGGCCACTAGCTGGGACTATTAATCCTTCACAGCAGTCCGTGGCAGGGTAATGAGCCTCTTAGGGTGGCAGGGAGCCCCCATGTGACGACCATGATGGGAGCCTACGGGAGAGTACAGAGGGCCACAAAAGACAATGCTCTCTGGGATCAGGAACGACTTCGTCTTAATTACCGTCCTGGTCCTGGTCCCCTTGGTGCTTTAACTGCACCCTAGGAGCTAGGACAGATGCCCTGGGCCCCTGACAAACAGCATGGCAGCCTAGTCAAGGGAAGCAGATCTGGCAACCCAGAGATTCTGAAAGGATGTGAAAAGAGGCAGACTTTCCCTACTCCAAAAGGGGCTGATGGGAATGGTAAGCTAAGAGGTAAGCAAGTCTGGGATATCATGAAATTAGTTGGCTTATTCACGTAACTGCAAACACATGTGTACTTTGCTTTATCTTAGTTATCATTGTTTATGGGTTCCTGCCGGTTTAAAAGTAACTAATCTATCAACCTGGATAAAGCTTTACAGGCGGCACTATCACAAGATATTGTAAAAGACTTTTTTTTTTAAAAGGACTATTTTTTTAAAGAAAATCCAAATACTGTACCTCCAATGACGCCAATGCAAAAATAGAGGTAAATGATGGAGCTCCCAAAAGAAGCGGTTACCATGGAGACCCCACACATTAGTCCACCCAGTATGACTATTGGCCGGCTTCCAAAGCGACTGACCAACACGCTGCTTACTGGTCCTGCAAAGAGGAGTGAGACAAAGAGAGAGGTTCAGAATGATCATATGTTACATCTCAATATTAACAGTCAGTAGCTGGTTAGTAATTAACTTTCTTATTGTTAATGATCAAGGGTTCACACAACAGCACCAGTTCTCACACTAGGTCTAAACCAAGGGCAAAGGGACATCAAACCGTGTGATGAAACACTCCACACTTTTGCATCCACTGTGAGGCAACTTGGCGACTCATTATACTCTCCCCTGATAATGTCAAAAACTACACTCAGTGATCAATCAGCAATTAAACAGCCTTTTATATGCCGTCACTCTTCCCTTCATTCATAACCTTGCCTGAAAGAGTGTCATTGCACCACTAGTCCTTCTGCAGCACGCCACAATCAAAACTTCTTTGATCTCCCTTGCTATAGAAACCAATCACTTAAAAAATATATATATATTTTTTTTTTTACTCAATTCATATAGAAAAAGGGGAGCACATCAATCAAATTAATATATGGGCTGCCGTGATTATTGAAACATGCTGCAGCTTTTCAGTGCAGTGGTGGGAAAGGCCTCTGTTGTGTGGCTGGTGATAATTGAAAAACCGCCCAGTAAGAGTAAGTGGATTACATGTTTGGCAAACACCTACTGTCTTCAAGTGCATGTTTACCAGGGATGAGGATTCATTTCTCAGTGAATGAGGGATAATAATACTTAGAGGGAATGTATGTTGTCTTAAACTGCATCTGTAAAGAATCGTATGTTCTAAATCCCTTTAAAAGTGGATATATTTGTATATTTATGATTGTTTTGACTTACCGTGAAGGGTTTTGATTGATCGCATTCTTTATAATCATTACATGTTTATCACCTCAATATATGGAATGTATTGTACTAATACAAAAACATTTTTATATTATCCAAAATAATGGAATCTAAAGATGTTTCTTCAGCATTTTGCTTTTTTTAGGTTGCTTGGAGACAGAATTCTACAACAAGCCATCACACACATTTGACATATGGCTGTATAAAATGATATGGCTAACGTGTTAGCAAACACATGGAGCAATGTTAGCATTTGCTGGGGGGAGTTTTGTACAAAATTTGTCAAAATTAATAAACTGAGTGAGTTTTTTCCTTTCATTTTTTACCTCTCTTTCTCACTTCACGCTGAGCTGTACAGAATTGTCGTCAACACAACATCTACTGTCCTAGTGTAACTACAGTACAAGAAATAAAAATATCCATCCCGCTGTTTATACAGTTAACCAGGTGCCTGCGGGGGTCAAAGATACATCATCTTTCTCACTGTAGCTGTGTCACAATAGGGCATCTCCCGCACTACCACCATTTTTACTTCCATTATAACTTTATCATTCGGAATCCTTGAGTCAGAGGTTCTCGGAAAAGGCTGTCATGTCTCTCCCATGGGGCCCTGGTGTCAGACCCCAGTGTGCTGAACCCTCCTCTGATAGATTCCCCCTGTCTCTCTCCTCCACTGGGTGACATTGCTGAAGCCTTGCCAAGGACAATATGATAAAGCCCTGTGCCTGAGCCACAGTGGAAGGGAATATTTCACCAGTTAGGCCTCTCTGAGTTGAGTGCAGGTGAGTCGCACACTCTGTAACCTTGAAGAACAACTACTGATGAATTCACATAAAGCCTCCACAAGACTTTTAATTTGTCATATTTTGTGTCATCTAATGGGTTTTCCAAAGTACCACAAACACCTATAGTGTGGAATGAGACCAAACACACGTAGTACAAAAGTCATTTCAGATTTGTTTCAGACTGTTTTGCCTGCTAGGAAAGCAGTGAGCAGCATGTGTATCCTGTGTGATGCCATTTTTTTTGCTGGGCCCCCAACACATGCAGACATTCACCCATCCGTCACACAATCCTTTCTATTCTGCTAAGATTAGGGTTGAAAATGTTGCAACAGTTGAACTATTGAACCCTAAATAGTATGTTGTATTTAAAAAGTAGTACTATGTGTACTGTATTTTGTTTTGGTAGGTTAAATGTCTACTGCACTTATTAGAAATCAAACCCAGGGCTCCTTTGTGGACAATGAAAATTCACTAATCTACCAATGCTGTGTGGCTGAAACAAACAAATGGGTTCAAACTAGACCTATAATGTAATTTGGATCCGGCAACGTCCAACAGTTTTCACATATGCTTGATATCTGTCAACCAATCACCATAAATCTAGCTAGTGCAGGAATCTGGGCTGGAGAGAACACAAAAGCAGAGGAGACACTGATGGAAACTAATAACGCTGAGGTTGTGTAGTGCCAACTATAAAATATGTGAGGTAAGCAGTGGAAATACGCCGTTCCAGTTACAAAGTAATCTAACAGAGATGTGAGCTCGCACGTAATGGATTGGCGAGCGCAGCACCTTTCCAGATGACAATGCATTGAGTTCCAGCAAAGGTTGGGCCTTGTACAATTTTTTTGTCAGACAATCTTGCCCAAGTCTTATTCAAAGGAATGAGGAGGCTGCGCGTCTGTCTGAACAAGGCCTGGAGGAGTCACAAGATTTTTATCAGGATAGATAAAAAGATGGAACAAAACATGTCTACTTGTGCATTTCTCCAGACCTTTCTCAAATGTTAACTTTTAACATTTTTAGTTTTTAGCATCACTGTTTGGTTTAACTACTCACAGCTCATAGACATTTTCAACCTGTGACGAGGGCTTGAGAATACTAGCAGGCATTGATTGGCTCAAAAGAATGTTCAGAACCACTTTGCAAGAAGTAGTGCCTGGATGGTGACGGTGACTGGTCTGACATTACTATTACAGGCCTGAGTGTAGATGCACACATTGCGCAACCAATAGTGATGTTATTGTAAGAAAGAAAAAGCTTCTTCAGGCATCAAACCGTGTTTTCACTTTAGCAAAACTCTTCAGGGTCTTTGTTTCTTACAACAGTGTTGTTTGGATAGTTAAATTTAAGTCAGGTGAGTAATACATGCTGGCAACATTCCTCTTATTTGGTTGCCTAACTCTATTTCAGTGGGTGCAGCAACTCATGTGAAGTCAATTCATCAATTATCTATCTGATCCAAATGAGTAGACAACACAACAGTGTCTTTGTAGACAGATAAGACAGATGCCAAATAACTGAAGGATTTTTTTATTTGCTATAAAACTAGGATTTACTTCTAGCCATGATACCAACTGATGAGTGAAAATACATAGTGCTAATTACTTACTGCACTCTAATGCAAGTCACACACATCTGCAGTAAGCTTTTAGCAGAAGTTGTGAGGCGATTAAAAGTGTTTGATCAGCAGGCCATTATCAGTGCTAGTTGTTGGGGGTGAACTTGGTGTGTCAGAGTATAAATACATTCTTTAGTCATGTTGAGAGTATTGATTTAGAGTTGTTGACTACAGAACCTTTGATGGCCTGACAATACAGTGAATTTGAAACAGCTCTTCTGCAACTCTGGATTTGAGGTTGTAGTATTTATGGTTACCAGGTGGTTTATTGATATAGCATATATCTGCTGATATTAGCTTATCACAGCTATATCAGCTTTTATGAGGGCTGCTAAGTAAAAGAAAACTGCAATACAGCAATATACCAAAATATGTGTGAGGTAGCTTAGAAACAGGTACCATTACATACTTTGTCCAAAAGACAGAAAAGTTTTCAACTGTAAAATGTCCCGCTCACTACAAATGGTCACAATGTTTCAATAAATATTTTGAATTAAGCAGCTTGCACATACAGTATGTATGTTTCTGGTGTTTTTTCTTCTTTCCTTCCCATGAACTAAAACTTGTGAAGTGTTTCTAATTACATATAATCAACTATGGGGAAAATTCTCCTGATAGATGTGTTAAATTAACCTAATTTAAAAAGTCAACCGCAATTCTAAATAAAATCTAATAAAAAAATAAAAAACAATTGCACTGCAAACATTTTAGTTCAGTCCTGAACCAGTCTGAATGACTTTGATGGACACACCCACTAATAACAGCTTATTTATTATATTAATTGTACTGAACAGCATACCGACATAAAATGTGGCTGAACATGCACTAAATCATTGTATTTGTAAAAAATAAACAAAATAAAAAAACTGGGATCAAAACAAAGGCTGTTGCGCAGATGACAATGTGACCCTGACTGCATTGAATTACAAGCTAGCCATTGCTATGTGACGTGTAAACCAGATCTTTCAAATATGTCAAGAAATCAATCTGTAGCCAGTGCATGGTAGTATAACTGCCCCTTTTTTCTCTGTTAATCTACGCTGCCATGTCTATTTATTATTTATTTCAAACTTTCTCATTTTGAGTTTTCTTTTGGCAAAAAGCAGCTGAGTTCTTAAAAAGGCGTTGTGGCGTTTTCCTCTAAACAAACAAAAGTTCTGTTTGCATTCAGTGTTGCTCACCAAAACGCATTGTGTGTATGCTTGAGGTCTGACAAACGTATTTATTTCATCGCTCATAAAACACCTGAAAAGCTTAATTTAAAATCTGTTTACTAGCAAGCAGTGAACTACAGTGGATTGCTTACTAGTAAACATTCTTCGTCCCTGCCTTTGCTGGTGCATTTGTTGCGTATTTACTGTCACCTGGTCACCTTGGTCACTAGAATAGTGTGAAACTATGAACCATATTCACACGGCGGCCATTTTCCTCTGACATCACGCTCAGGGTGGGAAGCTCAAATACTGTAATGGAAATGATAATGTCATATTGCTGTGTTCCAGGTTGTAAGTCATATAAAAGTTAAAGCTACTTCCTAGCTAACATTAACGTACGGTTTGATAGTGTTAACGTTAAAGTATCAAACAGTTTATACGACCTACAACCTGGAACACAGCAATATGACATTATCCTGTTGATTACAGTATTTGAGCTTCCCACCCTGAGCATGACATCAGAGGAAAATGGCTGCCGTGTGAATATGGTCCATTGGTACAAAATGGGGACCCACTCATAGAAAAACAGCTCCATAGTTACTAGAGGTCTAAAAACAGCATAGGAAACCTTTGAGTTCTGCTTGAACTTACAAGAGCCTTGCAGGTAAGGGAACTGCAAACTGCACAGTGCATCTAAACTTGATCTGCACAATACTGGGTGTGAATAAGGCCGAAAAGAACATCACTATTTCAAAGGTAAACAATTAACTTACAGTAAGGAAACGCAACGTAATCACCATCATTAAAAAATAAAAGACAAACTTAGCTTTTCCTGCACTACAGCAGTAAAACATCTAGGCCTGCTTAACATGGTCGCAATATGTAGACTACAGACCTTCCCCTTTCAACCACAAAATTGAACAACTAGGCTATTAAAAAAACACACATTTCTAGACGACAATATTACCAAGCAGTAAACACAATCCGTTTTCTAATAGTATGAAGCAACTGATCTGTGAAAGATCCAACAGTGCTAATCTGTTCACAGGGAAATGATACCGATAATAGTGACTCTTTGTCCACATGAGCAGACCAAAGCAACAAATACTGATTGAATCAACTCACCCCCTGCATACATGACAGCTAGCATGATAGAGGAAATCCATGCTATTTCACTGTAGGTGGCCCCCAAGCCAGCTTTCATCTCTTTGAAGAAGATGGAGAGGGCTTTGGGTGTGGAGTAAGCAAAACCAATGGAAATGTGGGCCCCAACCACCACCATCCAGCCCCAACCACCATCCAGGGGTTTGTGGCCCAACTCACTGGCTGGAGCAGGGGACATGTTCCTGTTGAAAAAAGTGGAAAACATACATGACATTGTATTATCATAACAACATACGTTGTAATGAGATGATTAAGTACATATTAAAAATGCTTAACTGTGTACCACAGACAGTCATTTGGTAGTTAGTTCAAAATAAAGGAGCCTTCACGTCCACATTATTTGCCAGGTATTTTAATACACGCTAGATGACAACAGAATTAAAGCTTTAGGATGCTGTGAAAGATTCAGATCAAGCTCGTCATGTACATGATTACTGAGTGTGGCTGTCATTTATATGGTCGAGAATGACACATTGGGCCTTAGAAGAATAGTTCAGTATTGCTTAGCTTGTAACGCCCAAGAGATAGCACGTGACAGTTTGGATAATTAATGAAGTTCCGAACAAAACAAAAAAAAAGTGTAACGTGTGTCTTATTAATGCAGTATAAACTTCCGTTTCGCTCGCATTTGTTGAGTAGTTACTGTAACGGCAATGTGAAATATTTGAGTCCACTTACAAGTAAAACTACAACAAATGATTCCAGCGAGAGATGCTTGAAGTTTCCACTTCTAACGCAGTCCTAACCGCTGCTTTTGGTTTTTTCAGAAAGTCCACAGCTATTACACTAGACGCGTTCAAAGTTGTCGAATTCCAGATACCGGCGAACGTTTCTAATGAAAGTGAAAAGCTCTTGGTTGTTTCTACTCTACCACACGGACTCGGACGGGAGGAGATACTTCACACGTGGACACCGATCGATATCAGTTGTACAACGAAACTGCGGTGTTAAAGCGGTAACTTCCAACGCATTAAAGACACGCAAGCTCATAAACACACTTCAGAAAGTCCGAGCAGACCCTACCTTTTATTGAGCGCCTTCGTAGCCAGTTAGTCGCAACAAAGTTTCAGCCTGTTGCTTTATTTGACGTCTGGTCACGTGACACAGCGATGGATGGGGGGTGTCCCCTCGCGGTTTGGACTGGCTTCAGGCTCATTAGTGCAACTGTGCATCAGGACACCGTTATCCTGCAAGCTGGTTACATATGGTTTACGGTGGGCTGACTGCTGTTGTCACTCAGTGCACGTCTACCCGACACGGAGAAAAAAATGAACACATTTCACCTTTAATAGTTTTATTTTCAAATTATGTGCAATGTGAATTTCACAGTTGAGCTCAACCACCACTATCACCCCAAAAAAATAACCAAAACAGAAAAAAAACAGCTACGTAAATGTGAGGAAAATGTATGAACACAATGGAATAGCACCCATACATGATGCACGTGGATAACCAGAATGAGCAATATCTTGCAGCCCAAGGCCACTAGCTCTTGAACATAAAAAGTGGTTTTTAGCTTGTTGTATTACATGACTGGTGTTTGAAAACTTGACGTAACAATGTAGTTACTTAATCTGTAATGCTTAGTTTCGGTGAAATGTTACAAAGAAATACTACTGTATTGGGGGGGGGGCGGGTCAAAATGTATCACTCAAGCAGGTAATCAGTTTTTTCTCAACAGAGCAGGATTACTCTACAATAACTAAATAGGTAATTACATAAAGAAACGTAAAAACAGCCACTGGAGACAACAAAAAGAAAATCACATCTATTTTTTTCAAGTTATAAAAGAAACTGAAGATAAGTTTAAAAAAACTGTGCAAGTACAGCAACCTTATAGTACAGTATATTACACATAACAAAAACATTTAAATACAGTACTGTGTATCAGTAGAAATCCTGAGAGTTCTCCGTTCCTGGTTCTCAAATGGCCGTCTGTAGACATGTGGGTGAAACTCAAACCTTCTCACACTTGATGAGAATTCAAAATCAGCTCAGTCAACAGCAGATCTTCTCTTGGAGAAGTTATATTATATCCTCAGGTCCTTGCTCAATGCGACTCTTATGGTATTCATTTCCGTGTAAATCTCTTAGATGATTGCTGTGGGGTTAACCAAAACCTTTTTTTTGTGACAAGAAGGGCACTCTTCGTTAAGATACAATACAAAGGAAATGTGTAGTGCAAAGATGACACAGGAGCCTGCATGAGGAAATTGACGGCACTGAAAATGTCACACTTTCACAGGAAACGCCACTCCGTGGTGTACTTAATTCTTCTATACAAGATTGTCAAAAAAAAAAAAAAAAAGGCAGCACCAACAATTTATCCTCTGTGCGATGCCGTGTAAAGACGGATTCATGGCCGTTAGATGAATTAGCACACCACCCAGGGTCACCCTCACATGTTTAATATAGTCTGCTTGTTCAGAAGGGTGCTCCGTAAAGTTTGCAGTTAAGGACTGCCGAGAAGTGGAGAGTGATTCAGTGCAACGCCGAGTAAGACTTTTCAGATATTCTTCATCAGGAGGAACAGTTTTTGATTCTGATGCCACCGTCTCAAGCCACAGGCACATTGGCATCCCAAATGATCTGCACTTAATGACGCATCACTTCAAGCCTGCACCCATGCAACAGCCACACAATCATTATTGAAACTACCGTGGTTTTCACTAGCAGGCAAGCACACAAAACAATTAATGCACTTTTTACTAAGGTAATATAACGTATAGCCTAATCAAAGTTCCATGACTTATTGCTACCACAAAAATTCCTTTCAATGTCCAGATCAACTATAACAAGACCTCAAATGCTTTTTTTTTGGCATTTAAGAGGAAGGCTCTTTCAACCTTTTTCAATCCAATGATTTTAATCAAATGTCAAAAGACAACCTCAACACAGCCCAATGCTGAACTGAGCTTTTCACACAGTTGCTTAATCAACACTATGGCCTGAATGTCCCTTTTCTCCTAGTCAAGTATATCTGAAGTTTCTGAGGTAAGCCTGTTAGTTGGTCTGAACTTTCCACTTAGTGTTGCCACAAATTTGACTCCGTCCTTATTTCTCCAATGTGGAGAGTGAGTACTCGAACATTTCACTTAAGTTGTCACATGTGACACAAAATGGACGCCAACTCAAAAAGAGTGGGGAGGTACACAAGCCCCCGTGCAACTGGAATCTCAAACAAAACTTAAAAATAGCTCGGAAGCCACACATAGTGTATTGTTTGACACACTGACGCATGTGAAGGAAGAGCGGCCCATAAAAATAATGTACACGCTTCAAGCTTAAAAAACACCATGGTAATGTAAATCACAAGGAACACTTCAAATTAAAATGTGTCTATAAAATAAGCTGAAGAGAGACTTGAGCACAGAATAGGAAAAAACTGAACAAAACCACAAAACAAACACACGAACCTCAGAGCCAGCAACCTACTAATGAGTGAAGGTACTCATCTTACCCGTATGAATATATAGTTTATATAGTTATTTATATATATATAGATTTTCACTTTACGCTGACACATAGCATCCATATCTCCAGAGGGCACTTTTATCTTGCAAACACCCTCATCCGCATGCTTATCATTTGTAAAAATCCATACCTATATATGCATCTAAAACAAAAATAAAACATGGCTCAACATCAAGCAAAAAATAGGATAATTGCACTTATGATTCATTGTACGGTTTTGCTAAACAAGCATCAGTGTGGGTAGCTTGTGCCGTCAGGGGGAAAAAAATACTGCAATCTTTAAAAGCACCCTCATTTTGATCATGTTAAACAAAAGTTTGAACGACTTAAGACGTAGCCAAAAATTGTCCTTGTGGTGCAAGCCCAAGGGAACACCAGGCACAAGGCAGGCAGGACCACATTTACTCCCTCTGCCTCATAAATTGGGTTCACAAAACCAGCTACCTCAAAGCACTTTCTGTAGACATTGTGGGTAAAGTTTGGCCACCACACATTCAAAATGGCGACCCAAATCCCAGAGGCGGTCGGGCGTCTCATAGATTTTGGTCCATACGTCTGCCTCATCATCGTACTGGTAAAGGGAGTTCTTGCGGCTGGTGCGAAACACGTGCTCCTCCACCATCACCTGCGTTGCTCGTACAAACAGGTGTAGCTTGCCTTGCAGCAGCATGGCCTTTATATACGGGCTCGTGGCCTGGTCAAAGGGCAGATCTCTCTTGCGGCTCCATGTGCTTTTCTCAATGTCGTAGACCTCCACAGTGAAGGTGCGCTGGTGGTTTCTGCAGATTCCAGCAATGTAGTAGATGCAGTTCTTGTACAAGGCAGCAAGACCCTGACTCCGAGGGACACTCATCGGGGCGAGATGACTCCAATAGTCCTTACGGGGATCGAAGCAGAAGAAATATTCACCTGCATAAAACAAAAAGAAACATGATTTAGAGCTGCTTTGGACACTACTTCAACATACTTGTGTTTGTACAGATTTTCAGAGATTTTAAAATGAATGAGAAATATGAAAGTATCACTGTCATCTTCAGTCCGCTGTAGAGATTGCATTGTTTCACTTAAACAGCATTAACTCACCTTGGAGGACATAGATGCGGTCCCTGTACTCCACAGCACTGTGAAACTCCATGGCCACTGGCATAGGACTGACTGCTGTCCAACAGTTGTCCCTGGCATCATAGCACTCTACTGACTTTAATGCGTTTCGCCCATCACCTTCATATACCCGGCCTCCCAGTGCATAAAGCTTCCCACAGCAGTGCACAAGTCGGCAGCCTATCCTCGCTCTCAGCAGAGGGGCACGTGGAAGCCATCGGTTGCCTGCGTGTTCGTACTGCCAGAAGTCGCCCTCCGCCCGATGGTCTATGGACACCTCACTGTTGCTCGGTCTGTAACCTCCAGCAATGTAGATGTCATTCTCTGAGGACACCAAGATACCGACCTCTCGGAGATCATTGGGTGGTTTGCAGAGCTTGAACACCCGTCCCGTGGCTGTGTCCAGGCAAGGCACCGTCTGCTTCTTCCCTGAGTGTTTGTGAGCGGCGTCAAAGCAGATGACCATCTCAGAAGCAGTCATGCCCAGGCGCTGTGGGCAACCATTGGTTCCAGTGAGGCGGGCTTTGGCCTCAGCAGGGTCCTTAGACAGGGACAGGGCACACGCAAAGGGTGCAGGTATCCGACTGAGGAAGGCCTCATCCAGCAAGGGCAGACGGATGCACTGGGAAAAAACCTCAGCTAGGTGGGCCTCGCGCCCAGGCAGGTCATGCTCCAGCCAGCGGACAATGCTCTCGTAGACATGCTCTTCCTTCTCCACGTTGAGGTCATCATTGTTCAAAATGCTGACCAGCTGCTCCTTGGTAATCTGGAGGAACTCTTGCTCCCATGACACACACAAGAACTACCACAAAAACATGTTTCAGTTTTAGTGGCCAGGCACACTGGCCACAAAGAAAGCACGGGTACAAGACCAGAATAAAACAATGAAATTAAATGAATGAAAGAAAAAGTGGAGTAAAGTAACAGCAGGCACAAATATTTAATCACAATGCAAATAAGTGTTAAGAAACCAACCCTGTGCTCAGGTTAAACTGACCTTCTTGCGGATGTAGTCCTGCGAGCGTTCCCTTAGCTCCTGGTGCCCATAGGCATCAGCAAACATGTAGACCCCAATACAGTTCTGGGGGTCAAGTCTGCTGATCATGAACTGGGCACACTGGTCCTGCAGGGCAGGAATCTGGAAAATGCTGGCTGCAGTGAACAGGGCCTGGACATTGGACTCGGAGAGCGTGACCCTGGATGTGTAGGCATAGTCTAGGACGAGGTGCATGGATTCAGATTCCACCCCAACAATTCTGACCTCTCGCTGGCTGCTCTCTGTAAGGCCACTGGTGAACATGGACCTGGTGATTGTGGTGGTGGAGAAAACACAAATGCTATGTAATTAATAAATGATCGTGCAACAACTGCATTATGATTCAAGCACGCAAAAACTTGACAAGGAAGTTTCATCTAAATATTATAACATTTATTAATTAATCCATAGCCAAGTGATATTTTTCAGCTACTAAATATTGAAAATACAAATATTTTGAACACACTTCCTACCTAAAATATGGGCTGATGGCTGCAAGGACATTTCGGTGACATGAGAAAGTCTTGCCATGGTCCACTTCTACGACAATGTCTGTGAGCTGGGCTTCATCATACAGGGCTTTGAGCTGCTGAAGGATGTTACAGGCATGAACGGCATCTACCCCATTATAGTTGGTGGTTGGAGGTATCCCATTTTGTACTTGTAACAGCTTCCCTACCTCTGAACCACAAAGTACAAAGAGAGAGACAGAAAAACATAAGATCCCCATAACACCTTTAGAAATAGTCACAAAAAAAACTGATTTGATAGAGGGTCATAAAATTCTTACAGGTACAAACAGAAGGCATTTTGAGACCCATAATCCAATCACATTTATATAGTATTGCAGTCAAACACAGAAACATAACATCTGTACAATGTCATATTTTAACAGAACAAGATGAGACAGACGGCAGAGTTTGAGATAACACAAACTAACGTTAAATACTTAAATAGCGATTCTAAATCTACACAATGATAATACAATACAAGGTTTACTGTAGATGAATACTGCAAAGGTTACTGAAATAGTTCACATTTAAGTGAGAAATATATAGTATATATTCTGGTATCAAAATAGACAACACAAAATCAACACAAATGTTCATATGGATATTAAGATTTACTGTGTGTATGTGCCACGAGTATATGTGGCACAATTATAATAATGACAAACAAAAATGTCTCATCTCCCATCCCCATGTTTTTTCTACATCTGCTTGTTTCCAACTTTCGGCCAAAGTTGTTCATGTTCTCACAGAGCGACTCTAGACATACGGATAACACATGGGCCTGTAAAGTCGTGGATTCAGTGGTGTTCCCCGATAGTAGTGTCTGCAAAGTAAACATTATGTTTCTTATCACACGTGTTGTGGCAAGTTATACAAGCGGCACCCCGACTTCGTGCCTACTGTGATGTTTCATTATAGTCGTATATTCTCAGCTGCTAAGGAACAAAAACTTTTCCAACAAATACCTCGTGTTGTGCAACGCTAACTCCTTGACAGGACAAAGGCTCGTGAACAGAAAACTACTCTCTCGCCAGGTGGTAGCTAGCTTGCTAACATCTCACATCATTGCCCGGTGACTGCAGTTTACTATGTGTGTGGCTAATTACACTGAAAGCCAACTTGAAGAATACAAACAATTTTAATAGTCAGGCTGTGTGATGGATCGTCGGAATGTTTGATTGTCACGAAAAAAACAGCAATCATCTCGGTTTCGTTAGCTAGGTGACATGCAAGCTTAACTTTTAGCAGACAGCTAGGCACGAAGCTAGTGTTAGCAAGCTTTCTTTGACACAACATTGTTAGATATAAAGGGCGATAAAAACTCAAAGGCTTCCAGTCCTAAGGTTTCTATCTTTGAGAAATATAACAGTATTTAGCGTTAAGTCTAGCGTATTGCCATTGATAACAGTAACTATAACTAGCACTTGTCTAACATTTGTCTCTTGTCATAAACAAGTGTTTACACAATCAGCTGTGGGTAGCGAGCTAACCGGCCGAAAGTTAGCCAGACAGCTAACATTAGCTACACAGCGAGGCTAACGACAACCAACACTTTTTAAGGAGTCGTTTAGAACCTGACCTCTTTTAACGAGAATGCGTTCCATTAGTCTATAACACTATACTCCACGGACATATAAACACACACATTGTAACTTTAAAAGGCGTTATTTAAGTCTGATTACTACACAAATCAATGAAGATTTTGCTAACCTCCACTGGCAGCCATTCTCTCCAGTCTATCTCGGGGCAGACCGAGAAACGTCAGTGAGTGCACAGCGGAGCCCCGGAAACAAGGAACAGCCAATCACAAGAGAAGCACGGATCTCACAGCCAATAATATTCATTAATCTGAAATAGTCTGAAATAGGAAAAAAGTTGATAGCCTAATGTGCAAATAATACACAGTAACAGAATTACAGACAACACCCAATATAATCAACCAAAACACTCACAGGATCGCATGTAAACAGGTGGAGACGTTACAGAGTAGTTCAACGTTGAAGCACTCTGTGTGTAGCAGTGACCTCAGTTGTTTGGTATCGTATAGATGTTGGTCACTCGAGGTAGTCATTAGTCTTGGCAGGAATCCATTTTCTTTACATTTGTTCCTAAGTTACACACTTAGTTATATAGGCGATATGGTAAATAAAAACGGGGATACACATGGTATGAGTTAAAACAAACAAACTAGCAGTGTTTCATTATATGGTGAGTGCTTTTGTTATAAAGTAAAGACTACTCTGTCAGTTGGTCTTTAGGACTCAATACGCCATTTCCACTTTCTATGAAAAGTATAAAATCAAGGTTAAAACACTACTTTCTTGTGACAGAAAACCCGTTGCAAATTATACATTTAAAATAACTATCAAATACATTATGATTTCACAATTAGCTTGTAAATCTTAAAATCACCTGTGGTCATTTATATTCTATTAAACAAGAACTGTATTAAATATCCCTTAGTTTTGCATACTAATATACTATAGAGGACTCAATATCCTTTAATAGAAAGTTTAAAGTGAGGAGATTTTCTTTTAAATTCTTGATATCGGTATATGGTGGAACACATTAAAGACCTTAAACAAGAAGTTTTGTATTGTGGCACTGCTAAAATGCCCAGTAATCTATGCAGCAGTAGTGGAAGACAATTCCTGAATCCAAATGTGCTGAAAAACTGTATCCATCTTTGATCATGCAGCAGCAATGATGTAAGCCACACACATTTAGAGTGGCCTTTTATTGTGGCCGGCCTAAAGCACACCTGTGCAATAATCATGCTGTCTAATCAGCATCTTGATATGCCACACCCGTGAGGTGGATGGATTATCTCGGCAAAGGATAAGTTCTCACTAACACAAATTTAGACAGTTTTGTGACCAATGTTTGAAAGAAATAGACCTTTTGTGTACATAGAAAAAGTTTTAGCTCTTTGAGTTCAGCTCATGTCAAATTAGAGCAAAAACAAAAGTGTTGCGTTTATATTTTTGCTCAGTATATGTCTGAAATGTTTTTTAAACTCAGAGAAGACGATTAGAACCTATTATCTCACCATCTTATGTTTGTTTGTATGTTTGTTTTGCACATGTTAGTTGTGTGCTCGCACGTAAAACCAGAATCACACAGAGGATATTTTATTTCTACTGAAAAAGTATCTCTTTATAATCTTTTTTTGTTAGTTTTTTATCTCATGTGAATCTGTATCTTATGGCCATGTTCAGGAATTGCTAACCACAACTCTTTGTTAGCATAGTGTGTATGTGTGGCACAGTTGGCAAAAGCACATTATCACCCATCTGATTCAGAGTTCAATATCCACTGCAGGTCAGTGAATTCAATTTCTCACATATTGAATGGTGCTGTATGTGTGTGTATTTCTTTTCCACAATGGATACATTTTCAGAAGAGCTTAGCCTTGTTTATACACTTACTTGACTTGTTAATTTTGTGTATCAATATAACAGTGGTTAAGGTCTGAGTAAACAGCCTTTCATGACATACCCCAGGGCCATACAACTAGAAATGTAAATGCAATTTAAATTAGTTTGACTTGTTATATCCCCAGCATGTTTTCATATTTGTGTTCAATCTCTTATTACACCCATTACTCATCATATTGCAGTCTGTGAATTTTAGATCACACTGGATTGTGTTGGCTTAAAAGGGCCAGTAAACTTTAGACCATTCATTTTTATTCATGCTTTCTAAGTTGAATAAATTGTGTTAAGGTGGGTTTATTCAGCCTGGCAACCTCACCCTTACCCTGGAGAAGAAGGTGAACTTTTGAGTGACAGTGACTCACTCTTAATAATTTATATTACATCCATTCTGTTGTGTCTTTGTCAGAATTGTTACACACCCGTCACAGGTTATATTTATAGCACAATGATTCTAAAAATGGTAATTATATTCTTTACTGGATGTCTGAAAATGATTACTATGTTTCCCAAAACATTTAGGAGTTCTATTTAAAGTGGAACTGTACTCTACATCATAATTAAAGTGGGCACACTCTATGACTCAACCTCCCAGAATAGTAATGCCATATCCAGAGAATCAGTAAGTTTTAGGCCAACATTTAATACTAATGTGAGTCAATTTCATGCCCCAATGAATTATAATATGTGGTCAACAGGTCAACAATACACCATAACATTGCTCACTTCAGTAGATGTACAGGAATGATTTTATTTTAACAGAAACCAATAAGTGTTCAAAGGTAACGTTCAACATCATACAGTATATTAACTGTTGCTACGGGAAATGTGCTTCAAGTCAAACTTGAATGTTTCATTTAAATTCTCTATTATTATGTTGATAGCATATTTCAGACTTGTCACGCAAACTGTCAACAATAATGAGACAATGGCGGTTGATAATTCATCACAATTTGAGCTTTCTATCAGAGTCAAGGTGGGAGTTTGAGAGTATTTGACATACACAACACGTGGCAGCACCTATAACCTCATGCTATCAAGAGAAATAGACAAATTGTTGTTTATTAAACACTACGATTGCTATGTAATTCCAGCTGTCATTTAATATTTTATAACTGCTGCTTTTAATTTGTAATTTATTTCTTAATGGATTCGTAAGAATGATTACACAAGCCTGTCTGATGATGCAATTTGTTAGCATCGCAACATGTTTTTGTTGAACATCCAAAGCACTTACCTGCTTCTGATAGTTCCACATTTTGTTTTGATTATGTGATATTTGTGTTGTTTGTGTCTGTGTGTCTGAGGTTTTGTCAACTCCACCAAGAGTTTATCTGCTTTAATTGATAACACTTCCACTGATATCTAAACTCCTTTCAAATCTTAACACCCTCAGGTCTTAGGTGTTCATGTCTGAACGACAACAAAACTTCTTCAGCTCTTCTAAGTCCCACTGTTCATATACAATTTACTCCAACTGCCCTAGTGCTTATACTTCAGCCAACACTTCATTTGACATCATCTTTTACTTTATGCACTCGCATTGGCACTAATTATTTGAATTTTTTAAAATAGAGTAGTAATGAGTCGTCTAATAGAGTCTTTCATTCATTTTGGCCATGCCTGTGCAATAATAATAATGCATGAGTTTCTTTTTTCTCACGTGACAGCGGACTGGTTTGGGTTATTCGTCCGTTAGTCTTTCGTTCATTTTTCATGTGACAGCTACATTTGCTATGTATAGGACAGAAATGAGTAGTAGTCCCCCAGCCCTTCGTCTACTGAATGAATGACTCAAAAAAAAAAGAGTTGTTCATTTTACTGAACGAGAATTAAAGAACTAAGTCACTAAAATGAACTGGTTGCCCCATCACTAGCTGATACTTCAGTTTAACTCAGCATTTACACTTAAATTAAAACTGCTTATAGTAATTGTATTTTAACAGCCACTTTAATGTATTTCTGAATTTCAGCTATTTTAAAAGTTTAATCTGCAACATTTCTTTAGAAAACCCATCCTTTTCTATTATAAACATTCAATATACCAGGGGTTCTCAAATGTGTTACTCAAAGGTTTGCATCTGCTTTTTCTTTAAGGTCATAGATCCGGAAACAAAACATTTAACATGAATTGACTTATAACTTTTAAGCAACATGCATTCAAGTTCAACACAGTCAAGATAGTCAAAATAAAATACAGTTGAGCCTAGTAGGAGACATGGCATTCTGTGCCTGCTGTTCTGTAGAGGCTACTGTTTGACATGGCTGTGCTTGGTGTCATAGTGTCTCATATTTGTCTGTTTGTCCACCCAATACTCGGTTTACTTGTTCAACTTTTCTTTTATTGGTCAATTTTGACAATGACATTCACATAAAAATGTAGTGGACTAAAAAGGGGCTATGTCCTTAAGGCAGAAAGTCAGCCGTTCAGACATTGTTTTTTTCCAATTCATTTTAAATCCAGTCTGCTGGAGTACACCGCCAGTAATAGAAAATGTGTCATTGTTCAATTACATTACTAATGGACTGCATTAGAAGTCCTAGTCATTTTGTTACTACTTATGGCACAGCAGAATACTGCCAGCAGCACAAAAGCTAGCATTATCACAAGTATTGTTCATCAGGACTTTATGACTTGGATGATGGTTTTATTAATTGTATTCTATAAAGATGTTTCAATACAATTTGTTTGACAAAAGATGTATAAGCATGTAGTCAGAGCCTACACTAACAGCTGTGAGTCGGCTTCCATTCCTACGTGGATCATTTTTAGGAGTATTTGCTGTATGCAGAGGGAGATTATTGCAAAGTAATAGTATAGCGTAGCGCCTTTACTGCAGTGCCATTATTAGTGCTGTGCAGGTTGGAAATGGTCTAACACTGCATAACACTGTAAAATGATAGAAGGAGAGACAAATAAAAGTACAACTGCAATCTAAGCAATCGATTTCATTTTTTTCCCCAATTTCTTCCCTTTCAGCCACAGTGCGGCCTGTGAAATTGGGCCTAGCAACTGTTCAATGAGAGAAAAAGGCTTCCTGGGGTCGCTGTTATTTGATGATAGCTCTGGTTTCTGTTTACCCCTCCATAGATGTCCCTTTCTGATACATTGAAACTGATCACCTGATACCTACACTTTCTATTTTATCCCCATCTCTCACAGAATTTTCTGGTCACAGCACTATGAATTAGAAATGTATTATTATAGTGTCCAAAATATGATACTGGTTAAGCCCGAAAAACAGCAACAATGGCTGCAACCAATTGAATTGGAAGAGGTGTCCCTAGAGAATATATAGGAATAGATGGGCTCATCTTTAGCTGCTTACCTTTAGATCCAGAAGCACAACTGCTGTTTGGTGTTTTTCTCCAAATATGTCTTATTTATAGTTTCTAAGAGAAGTAAATATGTATATTTATCTTTTGCTATCACACAATATGTGATATATCTAAATAATTAATTGTATTTATGAGTGTTTGTGTATAATATGTATATACACAAAGACAGGGTTTACAGTGTTCCCATCTTTTCTATAATGCCCTTCTTTAGTTGTGAGCCCGCCTTTTGTAATCTCTTGGGAAGATGAGAGAAAGACAGAGCGGGGGGTTAAATGGTGGAGTCCCAGGTTGGCATCGAGTGAATTGCAGAACAGAAGATGAAGAGGAGACTAGATGGGATGCATAAGGAAGAGGAGGTGGGGGGGGGGGGGGGGTGATTGTAGTTTAAATGTGTGTTTTTTTAAAAGATGGACAAAATGGGTTATTATATGCTTCTGGGGCCCTGTTGAAGAATGCCAGCACATTTTATTAAAAGCCAAATGC
>JAVQJL010074060.1:0-15714 GCA_036024295.1 Nannoperca obscura | reverse complement strand
CCCCCCCCCCCCCCCCCCTCCACAGGAGTGTTCAGACTCTGGCTGACAAGTCAAAGCAGGAGGCTCTGAGGGTCGACCTGATGGATGCACTCAAACGCAAGCAAAACAGCTAGAGATGCTACTGTTGTTTTTGTTTTTCTTCTTCTCTCTCTCACTCTCTCCGCCTCATCTCTGCCATCTTTTCTCTGTTTCTTTACGTCTCTCCCTCCACGCCTGTTTCAGTGCTGCACTCTTGTTTATTTGTGGAAAAACAAAAAAGGAGAAAATGCTTAGCTTTTTATTTGTTTTTGTTTTTTGTTTGGTTTTCTGTCGGTTTCGTTATCATGCACCTCATCTGCCATGAAGTCATTCACTCCCTCTGTCTCTCTTCAACCCTCTTATCGCTCTCTCTCTCTCTCTCTCTCTCTTCTTTCCCATGTTATGAATATAATGATAGTATTACCACGGTTAATGATAATCTTACAGTGTGAGGGTCATTGTAGTAATAATCCCTGATGTTCTCACAGCTGTTCAGTCAGTTTCAAACGAGCGATTTCTTGGCCCCGTTCTTTCTCCCTGACGATAAAACGGACACAGACTGTGCTGTAGGTGGTGTAGGCTCGACGGGGCTGTCATTATTATGGACATCAAATTTATTTCTTGCACCTATTTTTGTCTACTACACCCCCCTGATATATTTGTATAAAATGATTACTGTCCGTGTATAACTGTCATTATTCTGGGGCGATGTAAACGGTGTGAACACAAGGTGTCAGAAGGTTTTTACTCTTTTATTCCACTCTGTCCACGTGCATGTGAGCCTGTGTGGGAGCAGGGGGTTCTGCAGCGAGTGGAAACGTACACTTATCAAAACATGGGGATGGACTGTTATAATCACTGGGTGATTACACCCGCATCGTCAACCCAACCCCCTGCACTGTGTATAACATGACCGTTTGCCTCCCCTCTGTTCTGCTTATTCAGCTTCTCTCTGTCCTCGCCTACTGTCTTTGTTGGGGGTCACAGTTTTGTCTTTGTGTCTCAGTGGAAACCTTTGACCGTTTCCATTTTGGAGGGGAATCTTTTGTTGTATTTTTGTTTTGTTTTTATTTTGTAAAGCTTATGATTCATATTGTATTAGAGCCTCCAGCAACAATAAAAACAGTAAAAAGCTACTCTTGCTCTTGTTTTATTTATATATTTATATATATTCTATATAGTCTGATTTCCCATTAGTTTAGTGTTTGCACGCAAATGTTACAATTCCTGTTACAATTGAAAAATAAACATTTATTGATTTGTTGTAACCAAACTGTGGTGAAAATTAACAAAGTACACATAAGTGCAATATTGAGGTACTTGTACTTTACTTGAGTATTTCCTGCTACTTCAACTTCAATTCAGTGGGAAATATTGGACTCCACAACATGAATTTGATAACTTTAGTTACTTTTCAAATTAATTATTTAAAATATAATCAACAACTAAATTATGATTTATAAGGCTTTATTGATCCCTGGGGGAAAATTCACAAACGACCCAGCAGTTTGTAAAGTAATTAAAGTTATCTCCACTTTCACCAGCTTCAACATTAAAGTGATGATCAATAATTAAATCCAATAATATAAATTCATCTGAACTGGGCTATTCTGCATAATCTGTACTTTTATATTTTTACTACTGTTTGTAGTAATGTAGTGTAATGTAGGCCTATACTGATACTGTTTATAGGCCTACATTCACAAAGTAACATTTTAATGCATGACCTTTATTTTTAATTAGTGGAACTTTTTGCATCTCTGTTTCTCATTGATGACAAAAACAGCATATCAAAGTGGTGATTGGCTGAACAGCTGAGGTTGATAAATTCTGCTAATTTAATCTAAAATTACCCACTTTTGTTATAGAGTTCTTACAATTAGGTTACTTAAATGATATTGACATTTTGTTCTATATCCTGTGTTGTCTTTACAGATCAAGCCAAATGTCAGCTTCTTATTAAAATAGCAATTTCTCTCATCTTGTACCAAGAATAACATCTTTTAAAATGTGATAATCTAATATCATCTGAACAAGAGAAAACTGTTAAATGATCTTACTCGCCTTCATTACATTTGGATGAGATTAAAGATGACTTCTGTATTGGGAAAAAGGGGTGATGCTATTAAAAGACATCAAAGTGGGGAAAATCATATCTAAAACACTGTATGCATTTAAGCTTTAAACAACATGACTTTTAGCATAGTTTTATCCACTAAAAATAATCTTTAAATTATGAATGTCTCTCCCACTTTGCTGTGCTTTTCATTTTAGTCACACCACTATTACTTATATATTTTTGAGCCAAGATGATCGACAAGTTCTCAAAGTGCCCAGAAAAAAAAGGTAAATCCAGCATCTATCCATGACAACTGTAAAAACCCATCAGCTAATGAAGATTATGTGCTTTGACCGACAGCTCCAGAACAGCTACTAAATGCACCTTCTGGTGAGATTATTCTCTAATGCTATTAGTTATCTTTTCAAAATTAGAGCATCTGTTTGGTATATTAACGGGCCGAAGGAGAGCCCATTCATTCATGCTACACAACTAGCATTTGCATTTCTTGAGATGCAAATGTCAGCGTGGGAAATACTGAGGCACTGAGCAGTATGGATCCTTACTGCACCTGTGGAAACTGGCCTCTTTTCAAACTGTGTGACTGCAGTATGTCCACTAGGTGTCAGTGACATTCAGCACTTCAGATAAGCTCAAAGTTTCAGTCAAATATTTCCCTGGTCTAAATACACTGATCTGTTTTACTCCATAAGATCTTACTCTCACTGAGTTGACCTGTTAACAGTTGTAATCTACACCCTCTCTCACAAATTAAGAGATCCTGACTTCTCAACAACTGAACTGAAGGTGAGGGTCCCCATAACGTATCTAGGCTAAAATGCCTTTTCTGATCCATCAGTGTACATTTTTATTTACATTATAAATTTTACTGCTCCAGTTTTGAAACATGATCTGGATTAAATGGATACAAATGTTAATTAACCGGTGAACACAGTTAATTAAAACTGGTTTGATTTTAGACTAAATTTAGATTTTGGTAGATTTTTGAACAATAGGCAGCCAAGAACAACTTCAACACTCAAATCCTAAAGTTTGAGGAATGTCTGCCAGTTAATGAGTAAACCCTTTCATGAGCTGAGGTTTGTCACTGATGAAATAATAGTGGTTTGGGGTGCTTATGTGCTTTACAGTCTCCAAGATCTCCCTCTTTGCCTTTTGAAGTGTTTTAGTCTGAGACGAACAAAGGCTTGAATAAAAACCACACTAATGTAAAGAGAATGTAGCGCATAGCTGGAGCTCTGTGAAGATCTTTGGTGATTGTTTAAATGCAAACATTAGGAGAAGTTGCATTCAAACGATGCAGATAATAAATGAGGCTTTTAGGGAAGTTACCATTTATCTCCAGTGGCAGGGTTTCTGTCAAGTTCTCAGACCCCTAACAGAGCTGTTTCCTCTCCCTCTCTCTCTCTCTCTCATTCACACACAGACACACACACACACACACAGACACACACACAGGTTTATGATAATGAGGAGCCTCAAGGCGCAGGGGGAGCAGGAGCCATTTTTACCATTCAAGCGGAGTTGCGCGGACGGAGCGGAGGTGCTGCTGCTGCTGTTGCTGCTGCCGGCGTGTGTGTGTGAGTGAGTGCGCGTGAGCCGCTCCGGCCAAGGTTACTGCGGGTTTACCTCTTGGAATCAGCCGGAGTGACCGGAGAGAAGTGCGCCCGCTGAGAGCATGGCTCCTCTGCAACAAAGGGAAACTCACAGGCGGAAAGTTTAAAGGAATACGGAGCTGCAGAATTTCCCACCCGGAGACCCGGTTGAACACAAAAGTGAGGAGCGATGCACTTCGTTAAATGGGATTTGTTGTTGATTTTCTGGTGGTGCGAGCTGGTTTCGCTGGCGCACTGTTACACCGTTCACATCAGTGATGATGCGGGGAGAAGGACAGTGGTGGCCGGCGTGGATCGGGGCGCGCGGTGTACTTTG
Organism: Nannoperca obscura; assembly: GCA_036024295.1. Lineage (NCBI taxonomy): Eukaryota > Metazoa > Chordata > Actinopteri > Centrarchiformes > Percichthyidae > Nannoperca > Nannoperca obscura. The sequence continues at coordinate 11,684 of JAVQJL010074060.1, read as the reverse complement.
GATGAGGTACTCTCTCCCAAATTCACGGAGCGGTTTCTGGAGACTGACGCGGCGGCGGGCATCGTGTTTGTTTCGGACTCTGTGAAGTGCCCCTCGCTGCGCTCCAACCCCTTCACCGTGTACACCGTGTCTGACTGCGCGGACTCCGGCTACAGGCACCTCCTCACCAGCCAGTACGACGTGTATGTTCACGGTAGGAACTGTTCAAACGCGCGTAAAAGAAAACCTCAGTGGGACCTGGAGGTCCTCAGTTTGTTTAGCACCCACAGCCACCACCGCTCAGAGTGCCACCAAGCAGGCTCTGCTTTATTTTCAGTGGGGGGTCTGCTACCAGGGGACCCGATCCGCTGCAAAGTCACCAACAGCCATGACTTTTACTTCTCTGAGGGGGACTTGTTTGTGTCCGAGACGCTGTGCTGGAGGCAGGACACACTCCTGGAGCTAGACCTGCTCTGTGATGTACTCACGGGAAATAGACTGAGCGCTAAAGTCAACCTCATCTCCATCCACTGGCGCGTGGGGCAGGGCCCCTTTAGGCAGGGCCACCTAGGGAAGCTGTTAGAAAAGGCAGCTCAGTCTGATTCAGGGATTGTGAGCAGGAGGAGGAGAAGCATCAACAGCAGCCCCCAGTTTCAGCCTCCAATGTACCAAGTCGCTGTGGCAGAGAATAAACCAGCTGGGACCTCTGTTGTTGTTTTGAAAGCAGTGGATGTGGATGACGGTGAGGCAGGCAGGCTGAAGTATTTTATAGAGGCTCTCTTTGATAGCCGCTCCAACAACCTCTTCGCTGTGGACCCGGCCAGCGGTGCCGTGTCCACAGTAGAGATCCTGGACCGGGAGACAAAAGACACTCATGTGTTCCGTGTGACTGCAGTCGACCACGGCACGCCTCAACGTACAGCCATGGCCACCCTCACTATCACAGTCAGCGACACTAATGATCACGACCCTGTGTTTGAGCAGCAGGATTATAAGGAAAACATCAGGGAGAATCTAGAAATAGGCTATGAGGTGTTAACTGTAAGGGCCACAGATGGGGACGCACCTGTTAATGGTAACATACTTTACCGCATCATCAACAGTAACGGGTCCAATGACGTGTTTGAGATTGATTCACGGTCTGGTGTCATCCGCACCAAAGGTCTGGTAGACAGAGAGGAGGTGGAGGCCTATATGCTGTTAGTGGAGGCAAATGATCAAGGTCGTGACCCCGGGCCCCTCAGCGCCACAGCTACTGTTCACATTGTGGTCGAGGATGACAATGACAACGCTCCCCAGTTCAGTGAGAAACGCTATGTGGTCCAGGTGCCAGAGGACATGGCCCCTAACACCGAGATCCTGCAGGTCACCGCCACGGATCAGGACAGAGGGAGCAACGCTGTCGTTCACTTCAGCATCATGAGTGGAAACACCAGGGGACAGTTTTATATCGATGCTCAGACAGGTAAAATGGACCTGGTGAGTCACATGGATTACGAGGCGAACAAAGAATACACTTTAAGAATCAGAGCTCAGGATGGAGGACGCCCTCCACTCTCCAACATCAGTGGCCTGGTTACGGTGCAGGTGCTGGATGTTAACGACAATGCCCCAATTTTCGTCAGCACCCCCTTCCAGGCCACTGTGCTCGAGAACGTGCCTCTGGGCTACTCCATCATCCACATTCAAGCAGTGGATGCAGACTCTGGGGACAACTCCAGGCTGGAGTATCTCCTCACTGAAACCACGCCAAACTTCCCTTTCACCATCAACAACAGCACGGGGTGGATTGTAGTGGCAGCCGAGCTTGACAGGGAGAGTGTAGATTTTTACAACTTCGGAGTGGAGGCCCGTGATCACGGCTACCCTGTCATGTCCTCTTCAGCCAGCATCAGCATGACCATTTTAGACGTCAACGACAACAACCCAGAGTTCACTCAGAAGGCATATTACATGCGACTGAATGAGGATGCAGCTGTGGGGACCAGCGTGGTGACAGTTTCTGCTGTGGACCAGGACATCAACAGCGTGGTGACTTATCAGATATCCAGCGGAAACACCCGCAACAGATTCTCCATCACGAGTCAGAGTGGAGGGGGGCTCATTACACTGGCGCTGCCCTTAGACTACAAACTAGAACGCCAATATGTCCTAACTGTCACTGCCAGTGATGGTACACGCCTTGACACTTCTAAAGTGTTTGTTAATGTCACTGACGCCAACACACACCGGCCTGTGTTTCAGAGCTCACATTACACCGTCAACATCAATGAGGACAGGCCTGTGAGCACCACCGTTGTGGTAATAAGTGCCACAGATGAAGATACAGGCGAGAACGCACGCATCACCTACTTTATGGATGACAGCATCCCTCAGTTTGACATTGACACAGACACGGGCGCTGTCACCACACAAATGGAGCTGGACTATGAGGACCAGGTTTCCTATACGTTGGCCATCACCGCCCGGGATAACGGCATCCCACAGAAGTCTGATACCACCTACCTGGAGATACTGGTGAATGACGTCAATGATAACTCCCCCCGCTTCCTCAGAGACCACTACATGGGCTCTGTTATGGAAGACGTTCCGGTGTTCACCAGCGTGGTCCAAGTTTCTGCCACTGATAGAGACTCTGGACTCAACGGCCGTGTCTTCTACACCTTCCAGGGCGGGGAGGATGGCGATGGAGATTTCATAATCGAATCCACCTCTGGCATTGTTCGCACCCTGCGCAGGTTGGACAGAGAAAATGTGCCTGTTTACAGCCTGCAGGCTTTCGCTGTAGATAAAGGGATTCCCGCTCTGAAAACACCAGTTAACATCCACGTAACAATCCTAGATGTGAACGACAACCCCCCTGTGTTTGAGAAAGATGAGTTTGACATTATGGTGGAGGAAAACAGCCCCATAGGCATTGTGGTTGCACACATATCAGCCACCGATCCAGATGAAGGCAGTAATGCACAGATTATGTACCAGATAGTGGAGGGAAACATCCCAGAGGTGTTCCAGCTGGACATCTTCTCTGGAGAACTGACTGCATTAATAGACCTGGACTATGAGACACGGTCTGAGTATGTTATTGTGGTCCAGGCCACCTCCGCCCCTCTGGTCAGCCGCGCCACGATCCACATCAAACTCGTTGACAAGAACGACAACGTGCCTGTGCTCAAAAACTTCCAGATCATCTTCAACAACTATGTCACCGACAAATCAAGCAGCTTTCCCACTGGAGTGATCGGGCGCATCCCTGCACACGACCCGGATGTCTCGGATCAGCTTCACTACAGCTTCGAGGTGGGAAACGAGCTGAACCTAGTTCTTCTGAACCGAAGCACGGGAGAGATCCAACTGAGCCAGGCCCTGGATAACAACCGGCCCCTGGAGGCCTCCATGAGGATCTCCGTGTCAGGTGAGACTGTTAGGTAACTCTCTGTAATAGCAGACTCCACCCAGCGAGTGAAAGAGAGTGCAGTGAGAGGAGAACAGCCTCACCGAGGTGCATTCCTACTCTATTTCCATTAACATTTCCTGTCTCTTCATTTGCATTTTCGCTTCACTTCACCGGATAATGGAAGTGATGATGGCTTAAGTATGTCTTCTTGGCTTCAGGAGTGATTTTCCTGTAATAGAAATATTCATGAAGGAGGATAAAAATCACCACGTGTATTTAAGTATTGAAATTCTTTGAGGTAAATTGTTTTGTTTGGTTAATGTAGGGGGGGCTTCTGTCATTTTTTGGACCCCCTCCTTAATGAGCTTTTTGTTTACACAAGCCTGATTTAGCTCCGTCTATTGTCGAGATTTAAATAGCTGTTTGTCTGAGTACATCGGTATCTTGGGGGATCCACGGTCCAGTGGCTGATCATGCCCCATAATTGCTCATCATATCGCCCCTCCCACATGCAACAAAATACCTAATTCAATTATGGTCTATTTCTATAGCTTGTTTAGAGCCCAAATTAGGAGTTGATGGTCTATAAGTGTTGTATTGAGCCGCTTGTTGTTCTTGTTCTAATTTGACAGGAAAGATGAGATTTAATAGCTGCCAGTGTTACCAGCTCAAGAGTGTTTCAGGCTGAGGATGATGGTTTGATGGGGTATTTAAAGACAGCAGGAGAATCGGATGCCATGTAGATCCAAAGCAAGCCTGGTACTGCTTTGCTGTTCATGCTCTCTGCTGGTGTTGTGGCATGTCTTAGACCACCTTTGTTCCCTGCACCTTTTAATTTTACATGCCTGCACAAATAACTGAGTTTTATTTGCTTCAGAAATGTGACTGAACTTAAATTACACCCACAGGGAGTGGGGAAGTGCGTTGCTGTTACCCTCTGTTGGAGCTTATTTGACGCAGTGTGATTTGCTGTAAATCTGCCTTCTCTTTGACCTTGGCACAACCTAAGAGAGAAGGAAACAGAACCAGGGAATGTTATTAAGAGATTGGACGTCAAGGCTAAACAAGGAATCAGATACTAAACGAGAACAGTTAGGATTAATGTTGGGAGGAACCTTGGGATTTCTTTGATGAGATAGTTAAAGTGTTGGCCCACTCACAGCATTAAGTGCTTTCTTATTTGTTGTTTACAATGAAAAGCACATACTGTACGGTAAGAGTGGGTAGTCATTATAATGGATTGAATCTGAGCTTTGCCTCTCTGGAGAACAATAGTGAGCTGTCGATTCAGGGGCAGGCGTTAGAGCTCATACCAGGCTGTGGTGGGGGCAACAGCTGTGACTCCACCAAGGACCAATTAGAGGCTGTGCCTCCCCAGCGCGTCCCGCACCTGCTGGGGTTTATGTGTCAGCACCCCTGCAGAAGATGGAGGGAGACAGGAGGACAGGGGGGGAATCGGGTGGTGTTGGTGGGGGTTAAGTTGCAATTGTGTAAACTGGGAACATGTTGGAAAATACTCGTCATACTGTAAAAGATCAGGAAAGTCATTCGACATTTGACTGTTTTAGAGGAGGAGATGGGGTTGGAAGAGGAGCTCCTCCAATAGATGCTGCTGACCCCAATTTTCAAAGGCTTCTTCCTCCAGGGACCTCCCAAATCTTCCCATTATCTTTCTCTTTATGCTGCCGTTTAAGAGGCCCCTTATGATGGACAATTTTTGATGGGCTCCTTTGTATGTTGTTGGACTGTGATTAACATCGTTTCTGAGCACTGCTCTTTACACTGAAACAGTTCTAATGCAGCTTCACTCTGCTTCAAGTTTAAAGTGTTTCCTATGCAGTAGTTTTGGGAAGATAACCTTTAAACAACCCACAGATTATAATGATCTTAAAGTTAATCTAAAACATACAGCTGTTATTTTTCAGATAAAATTGGACCTCACTTTTAAATGTAAAAGAATATGATGAAAAATGAGAAATATTGATTTATATATGTATGTATACATATGTACATATATGTATATGTATTTTTTTATTGCCCATATTAATTTAAATAACACATCAACACCGTTAACTTAAGTATTTCTGTTTAATCTAGGTAATGTTAAGGGAATGTAAAAGCAAAAGAAATACAATTTTAAATCAAAAATATGAACCTGCGTTTTTATTGCAAAATTATTTTGTCGTTATCAAGGAAGGATTGTCACAATATGTCTGCTAGTGATATTAACTTAAATATAATATTTCAGTTGAGATTGTTGTCCTTTATAATTCTCTGGAAAGCTTTTCAGTGTGAATCAGTATGTAAACGTTTTTTCAAATACACCATAAAGATAACCGCTAACCATCATGCTGCCTGGGGTGCAAATAAAACTGAGTTTCTAACTGAGCAGCACAGCCTGAGGAAAATTGACTCAAATGTTTAAACTCATTTCAGTTTAATGAAAAATAAAGTTTTTATCCCTGTAAAAGCAGCTGTACGCAGCAGTTTGCCACCCAGCTCAACAAATACACACACAATACATAGAAGAAAATACACTTTTAATTACAGTCTAAAACAATCAGATCCAATATGAGTAAAAACTATGTGTGTCATAAATACTGAAATAATATCCCCCCTCCCCATTCGCCAACCTTCAAAAGAACACTAGCAGAGGGGATGAAGGTCTTGGATTCACTTTTACAGTTGTGGTCCAGTGGGTTCAATATGTTCATCGATTTCTTCATGATTCGGTGACCACTAAAGTAACCCCTGGGAAATTATCTATGCAGCAGAAACAAGTTCATGGATTTGACTAATCTTCAACAGAGAATAGTGTTGTTCAGATTGTCACTATAATCATTCAAAACCATATGCGGGAACTTAAAACCCCATCTGACATTCACATAACCCGCGGACCCTGCTGCCTTATTGTGTGTTAGCTGTATGCACTGGCACAAATGAGTGATTATAATAATTGAATTATGTTAGAGGAGTCCCATTTACAGCAATGGTGTGCGGACATTGGTCCTGCCTCTGTAATAAGTGGGAAGAAGGAGAAAGATGAACTCACATTAGGGTGGCGTGTGAATTAATTGATTTTAGGGAACTGTTGGGATTCTAGCTCTCATTTCCGCCACACTGAGCACTAAACTGACACATGTGATGGTGAATATTCGTCAGGTGTCACTTACGTGTTATGAAGAGACTTGCAGTCTCTCTGCAGAGTGAGAAGCTGCTTGTTGTCTGTGGGATTAGACTTGCGGCATCTGTATCCTGGGATCTGTCAGACTAGTGTTTACATACTCCGAGCTGATCTGCTGTTCCCAGGCAAGCGTGAGCCTGCATAAATAGGTGTTTGCGTTTGATGGCAAAGAGTTTTTCCCTCTGCGTTAAACCCCGGTAATTTCCCTATAGAAAGTATAGCTAATCCTCCATTATTCCTCATTTTTTAACATGTTATTATGCTTGGTGGTTTAAATATGAGGACAATTTGTTGTCTTGTGTAGTTTCGTCCCTATTAGGTTGATGTGTCGATTCATGTACATTACTTGCACTATAAAGTGACTGTAGGAGTGACACCTCTTGTGTGACAAATATACAATATATACATTATTACAAGTATGCCATCAGGACACTTTGTCCTTGTTTTAATTCAATTCTGAGTCCAGTCCAGTATCAACCCCCATGCTTTGCAAATGGCGATGCAGAGATTTAACAGGCAAACACGCCTCCACAACTAATGATGGCGGTTTGATTCAGATCACATCACACTGCAGGTTGTACAGACGCTCAGATTACATGGTGGACAGCAGATATTTTCTCTCTCTGGTCACTGTCGGTAGGGGAGACCCTTTTAAGTGTGAGTCTGAAGTGGCTGTAGATGATCCAAGGTTAAACTACTTTGTCGAACTTGTCCGAGCCAAACATGCTGGCATTCACTAACTGAAATAAACAATGAATTTGCTTACATGTATCAACTTTTTTGGTTTCTCAAAGCTTATTTGGTCCTTTTGATAACTCATGTTGCTTGTGAGATTGTTTTTTCCAATCAGATACAGGATAGATTTCAGCATTCAATGTGTTTTATGTTGTTTTAAACCCCTTTGCCCATGCCTTTCGCCATCCTTGCATAAGATAATGCTACAAGACTAGAATTTTAATAGAGTAATCTCTCTGCTCCCTCACATACTGTATAAGTCAGAGCCAAGACACTCACAGCCAGCGTAATTTCATTATAATCTATTAAACCTTTAAGCTGTCTGTGGGGGGACTTTCTCAGGGGTTTGTCTTCAGTAACACTAGCCCATCAAGCTGCACAAATCTGGCATATCTGTGTGTGTGTGGGGGGGGGGGGCCTCCAACAGCTGGACCGCTCTGATTGCTTTTCTCCTCGCCATCATATAATTATTTCACTCAAGCGGAGTGTACCTTGGATTTCTGTTTTCTTCGCGGTTGCTGAATTTCTGGTTGCCTTATGGTTGGTTCACAGGACTCACAGTCGCAGCTTGCCCGTGTTTTGCGCGTCTAGAGTCATCCTTAATGCGCGCCTCATCTTTATTCTTCGTGCCTCCCTCGCCCTCCCTGGACGGCGTTAGTCACACTTGCAGGCTTGCTTGGAATGTTTGTAGCACTGTTTCTCTTCTTTTTCTCCCTTTAACATCACCTATCACCTTGATCCTGTTTCTCTTTCCCTCTTTTTGTTTGCCTGTCACCATTCCCCATTTTTCTCCTATCTACTTGGGTCTATAGCTCTCACCCCTGCAACCTCCACTGTTCCCTCCCATCATTTCAAGCTCCTCTAGTCCCCCCCCCCACCCCCCTACCCAGCCTCTCCCTCCTTTGACTGTTGTCCCCCCCCCCCCTCCCCTGTGAAAGGAAGAATGCCTAAGAGAAATGCTTTGTTAAGCACCCAGTTGTCATGGTGAACCCAGCAATGCCTGAGAAATTCCTTGTGGGTGGGGACGAGGGGTAAGGTCCCTTTTGTGGAGTGAAGATGGGGGGGAGGGGAGGCACATAAAGTTCTAAAGAGCCCCCTCCCCTGTCCCCTCTCCCCCCTTTCCAGTGAAGCATGTAAAGCTTTCTTTGGACCTGTAATGTTTCGGGACACACTGACCTGTCCTGCCGACTGCTTTCACTCTGTAAGCGTCTTTACACGACACGCAGTAAGTCAGCCGACACCTGACTGCAGATATAAACTTTCCATCCGCGGTGTTTTTGAAGGACAAAGTCTAGTCATGCGTGTGACAGACTTCAGAGACACCCGAGAGTTTAAAGCTCACGATGATATGATAGTGTCGACTTTAAGCTCTTTGGTTTGTGACACAGATGCACTCAGAGGGTATCCGATTTCTTGCTGGCAGCTTGTTTCTCGGCAGCAGAACATCCTCCTGCAGGCCTCACTCCTCTACGCTTGGATGCATTGAAGGTCCGGAGGAGCTGAGGTGGGGTGAGGATGAGGGTTGGGGGGGATGACATCATCTATGTGTTAGGAGGGGAAATCGTGTTTGGGATTAGGGCTGGTGCATCGCTGGGGTGAGACCTTGCGGTGCTTGCATATATCTCAGCGTTGTCCTGCATTGTGCTCGCTATCCCAGCAGACAATGGGAGTTTGCTCTGTCTGGGCCTGACACCCCCCGCCCGCCCGTCTTTGTGTCCACTTGTTTTCCCTGGTGCTGCTGTCTTCACGACAGTTTCACCGGGCCTGTTATTCATCCATGAATTATCCTATTTACTGTACAGTCTGACGCAGGCATTTTTTCACAAAATCACTGACTGAGCACATATAAACAAGCTCTAGTATACAGTGATTCCCAACCAGGGGTACTTTTTCCTCAGAGGGTACGTGGAGAAATGTTAACGTAGCTCTAACTAATTCGAAAAAACTGAAATTAAAAATTATATCGACACACTGAGTCAGCTGTAACACTAGGTGCAAGCAGGAAGAGAAAACGTATTAGTTAACTAAAAGTAGTAAATAAATGGTTTAAATAGTTAAAATTAAAGTGACTGGTCAATTTCAGACACAAAGTAATGATTTCCTATTGAGTGATTATTAATTAGCTGGTAGATGTTAATTTCCCACCCTGATTGAAATAGTAGTGGATACAATGTTGAAATAGCTCAAACATAAAAAAGGAGAAATGTTTGAAGTAGCTAAAAGTCAAGTTTAAATGGTGAAAAAGCTAAAACAAATTCTGGATAAATGGTTGAAATTGTTAATCAAATGTGTGGATGTGGTTGAAGCGTCCGTCTCCGGCCACGTGAGCAAACAGATCTAAACATTGACAGTTCAACTGTATGAAAAAAATATTTTTAACAATATCCACTTTTATAAAAACATGTACTCATACTTGTGGAATGTGACGAGTGGTGTTGATGAAGGGGCACTTGAGTTCATCTGACGAGGCTGTCTGACAAAAAAACGGTTGAGAACAACCGGTCCAGTACAATAGGCAAAGTATTGACTTCTCTTGTGGTAAACATAATTCCAGACCTCCACTGGAGTACAGAAATCACTACAAGTACATTATTCTCACACTGTGAACATGACAGATTATGTTTATTTAACAGGCCGCTCCTTACCTTTTACGCTACGTTGCGCTCATTTAGTATCGAAGCAGACCAGAGATTTCACAGTGACCTGGTTTAAAATGCTTCAACCCGTGCAAACTGTCAACATCGGGCTGTTAGATACGAGGGTAAGAGGTGTGACTGGTGGAGGTGGTGAACCACGACGTGCAAGAGTTTGAGGTGTTTTGTCACTGTCTAATTTATATTAACACTGACAGGAGAGCATCAGGGCAACAAAGTAGATGGTTTCCTCATGAGCTACTGCAGTGGTATGATTGTGCTTTCACAGTTTGGTGGCACAGAATGAATGAGCCTGACTATTTATACTGTTCACTTAGATGCACGTGAATTCTTCATAATTTGATCCCAACAGACTGTTTTCCAGTTTGTCTTTCCAAAAATAATTTACTTGTGACAGCGTTCAGATATTAAACTGTCAGGATAAGTTAATATAATGGCCCTTTTGTTTTTTTAGCACTTGTATCAAACCTGGAATATGGCTTTGAGTTGTTGCCTGCTCCGGTTCCAAAGCTTCTTAATAAATGACAATGTCGTTATTGTTCTGCTAGATGCTAAGAATCCAATATCTATCAAATGGCTATTGCTACGTTTGAATAACGGCCTCATGCTTGGTCACGTCTGTGAATGCTAATGTCTCTTTACTACTGCGCTGACAGCAGTTTCCCTTTGATATGCAAATGTTCTGATTGGAAGAGTTCAGTTCCTTTTCTGTGGCTCTAAAGCTGCTTCTCTATAGAGGAAGAATCTGTGGAATGTCCTCTTCCTCTGGTTTTCAGATACAGCAGAAAAGTGTCATCAGGGGATGCCGTGGCACGGTCCGCAAATGAGTACGAATGGCCTCTTTCCAACACAGTCAGCTTTTCTCCTGAATGGGGAAATCAGGAGAGGGAATGTGGCTTTGCTCTGACTCCTCTGGATTGAAATCCTTAGGCCGACAATGAGCTACACAAGCAGTTTTCATTATTGACTTCACAGGCACTGTAGGAATTAGGTGTTGATTGTGTTGTGTGTATCATTACAGCTGATCTTTTTCTACTTAAGCTTAATTGCTCTGCAAAAGAAGATGAAAGAGTCGGTTGCAGTACAGCTTCAAAAACAAGGTCAGAAACGTATGAATATTTATTTAACCTGTATGTTTGTCTGTTCTGAAACACACAAATGTACATACTTGCACACAGTGGAACTGACAATTGCAGATTGTGACGCTCAGTGTAATTTGCATTGCCTGATGTTAAAGGCCTTAGATACAGATAACAGCAAATCTGCTGCGTAGGAGTTGAGCATGCTGTCTATTCCCCCTCTTTGAGAGTGAGATTTTTCAAGTAGCTTTTCCGTTGTACATGAGCTGCTGGCATTCAGATGTGTTTCATTTTGTGGAGCCAACAATGCAGTTCTCAACCTTGTGGAGGTGAGGAGCTTTAACCCCAAATCAGCCATACAGCTGATTTGGGATCTGCTGTCATTGTGCGATGAAAATTACGGTTGTTCAGAAATGTTTTTGGTAATTAGAGAAGTTTTAACGTTTTTCAACCTCTCATGGTATGTTTTACCCTCCAGGCTACTAGTTTCTCAACTTACTTGAGCATGGCAATTTAGTACTCATCAATCATATTAGTGTCTGAATTAGATTGGATATTAAAATTGTGTATTTTAAAGACACAATGAAATAAAAACGTATTTTTCAAGTTTAAATCCGATCACATCCATGTTGTATCTATGAATCTATGTTGATTTA
>JAVQJL010074057.1:0-10621 GCA_036024295.1 Nannoperca obscura | reverse complement strand
GGCTTTTTGGGGGTTTGTCGCACCCGGGCACCACGGTGGACGTCCCCACGAAGCTTCCCCAAACCATCAGCAATATTCAAACATTCTAAATGTACCTATGTTCAATAAATCTTTTAAACGTATCATATGGAGGGTGTGTTCCTCGCTAGTGAATTGGCTATTGGACTTTCTGACCAACAGGCCCCAATGTGTTTGGCATGACCTCCACAGCTCCTGCACTATCGTCCTAAACACTGGTGTACCACAAGGCTGTGTGATGAGTCTGTTCCTCTACTCCCTCTTCACTCATGACTGCAGACCTGTACATGGCTCTAACACCTTCATCAAGTTTGCGGATGACACCACAGTGATTGGTCTCATTAAGGACAACGATGCGTCAGCCTACAGAGGGGAGGTGGACCATCTGGCTTTGTGGTGTGATGAGAACAACCTGCTGCTCAACAACAATAAGGAACTCATCATGGACTTCAGAAAGAAGGCTGACACACACCCTCCCATCCATATCAACGGTGCGGTGGTGGAGCGTGTGACCAGCTTCAAATTCTTGAGGATCCACATCTCACAGGACCTTGCCTGGTTGACTAACTGGTCCTACCTGATTAAGAAGGCTCATCAGCGCCTCTTTTTTATGAGGACTGTCTTGGTATGGGAACTGCTCTGTCTTGGACCGGAAGGCACTGCAGAGGGTGGATCGCTGGGGCCTCACTTCTTGCTATTGAGGACATCTACTGGAAGCGATGTCTCAGGAGAGCAAAAGTCATCAGCAAAGACTACTACCACTCAGCACACGATCTGTTTGTCCTGCTGCCCTCTGGGAGGCGCTACAGGAGCCTCCGGACCAAAACCACCAGGTTCAGGAACAGTTTCTTTCCGTCAGCTGTCTCCCTGCTGAACTCTACCTCCCAACACACATACACACACACACACACGCACACACATACATTCTCCAACCTCCCTGGTCTGAACTGAAAAAACTGAAATCAAATCTATATATTCAAACTGCACTTTCTTTCTGTACATACTGTAAACATTCATAGCACTTTATTCCCTGTATATACTGTAAATATTTATATATCATATACTGTATATTCACATTCACATTTGATTTTTTACTACTTATGCACTTCTGGTTAGACAATATCTGCATTTCGTTGCATGTGGAATGACAATAAAGTTAAATCTAATCTAATCTAAAACTAAGTAAAAGACTGAAACATGGTACAGCCACAAAAGGTAACAGCAACTGGACCCCATTAAAATGGCACTATACCTCCTCTTAGGACACACAAAGACTGGAAGAAACAGCCTCCTCCACAAGCAACTCTAGATCGCTACCTGTTGAAAGTGTCATGAAAAATGATTTATTGTCTTGCATCCACACTCTATTACACTGTTTGTGCAGCCAGTGCATAGTGTCTCTGCACAGCTGGTTCAACTCCCTGTGACAGGCTCAAGAGCTTGTTTTGTACCTCAATGTGAAAGATTCTAAAAGGCAACTATTGAATGGCTGCAATGTATCTTTGCAAACTGATTATATATGATATTTAATCAGGTCCCTGTTCAGAGACAACCAACCGAAGTCGATTGCGCAGAGCCCAGTGTGTCCTTATCACCCTCCCCTTCTTTTTGTTTTCACCCTATAGAACAAATTAGAGATTGGTGTCTCTGGATCATTTATTACACACTGTGTCTCTTTCAAACCCCAGACTCCTCAGCAAGCATCATTTGTTATATGTGATCATGTCTTCAATTGTCGCTGTAATTTGTTGCTGATGTCGATGGATTTGGCAAGGGACCATGGATTGATCTGTCTTCATTCATTCACTTGTTTGTCCATCACTCAGATAAATTAAACAGATATCACGATTGGATTTTGATTCATCTAGAGGGTTTGGCGGGCCCTTTTAACATTATTCTGACTGACCAAAGGGCATAAAAGATGAATGCTGAAAAGATCTCTTCTTTAATTTAACTATTATACAGTATTGCAGGAGTCAAAGGTACCCTGTGGAGTTATCTTGCAAACAAACTAAAGTTATGCTAACATTTAGTGTACTCATCAAAACACACTATGCTTGAGATCTAACAAGTGTGTTGAATGCATTTCATTCCTCAGAACACATTTGCAAAGACAATTTTTGGTATTGTTTACTCGCTAACAAGTATTTTTCCCTTCTGCCTTTGTTGCATTGCTGTGTTACCGCCACCTGTAGAATAGTGTGATAAAACTGGCAGTCATTGTCATGAGTTGAGGTGCAGGGTATTTTAAAGAAGACAAAACATCACGGCGGCAGTGAGAAAGTTTTATTTTTAGTCTCCAAAAAAACTAAAACAAACAAAAAATTCTTTGCAGGCTTTACACGGCTTTAAACAATTCTGGTGCTGTACTTCACAAAGCTACTAAACACCCCAGTGTCTCCTGTTCCTCTCACATATAAAGCATGAGAGCCCGCCTTTCCAGTTCAAACTGGCCTATCAGGACCGATCTCTAGAATGGAGAGTTGACAAGGTTAAAATATTACAGTTACATGGTTCCTTTAACTTGCTCATACCAACAAGGCCTCAATACATTCTTCAACAGGTCAAGATAAATATCCAAACATCATATTAAATGCATATTCAAAACAAACAGATTATGTGTACATTAATTAGTATTTATCTTAACTGGCTGGTATTACGTCACACTTTCAGTATCCAATCAAAACTGAGAGACCGCCTACTCACACATCAGACAAAACACTACTGTTGAGGAGTGCTTCCTCTTTAATCACCTGCACAAAATGGCTTCCACTAGTGATGGGCAGATGAAGCCTTATGAAGCTTTGGGAATTTCTTTCTATTTGTGTCGAAAAAGATTAAACGCTTCAGGGCTTCAAACTCAGTAAACACAGCGACATCTGGTGGCTTGTAAAACATATAGCAATCCTTTATGACTCGCTGATATTAATAATTGTAGTCTAGTGTGTGGAATAATAGTCCAAGAAGCCTGTGTGTTATTATTTAATCTGTATTCTTTTCTTCAGAAGGGCTGTGTTCAATAAATATATGTATATGTTATTGTGCATTATGTTAGTAAGTAAGTATAATTATGCATTGTCCAAAAAGCCCAGATATAAAATTGTTTTGCTGACAAGAAACATTAATGCACCTTAGAGTTATGATATGATAGGCCTACAAACGTGATATTCATTATGAGTCTATTACTTTAACATCGCCATATTTCCCAATTATTAATCTCTCTTCTTATACCACTAATATGCAGATCACAGAGTTTAGCTATGGAACATTCTAAAGTGTCAAACTAAATTAATCACTTTCTGAAGCAGCAGTGAAGTTTGAAGCTTCTGACGTCATCAGTCATGTGATATTGGCACAAGCTCCAGCACAATATATTGAAACAGCGCACTTCACAGGAGTAAAACAAGCTTCAGATGTTTGGTATCATCCGTCCATCTCTAGCTTTTACAAAAGGACCCAGACAAAGGACTCAAAATCTGGTTATGGCACTGATTACTGCATGTCTTTAATATGTTTAAGAAATAAACTAGATTTTTTGGTGGAGTATAATTCTTGGTCTTAGTCATTTAATTTGGAACTTTGCATTAAACAAAGAGAACAAAGAAAGCATTGTGTAAGAGAATATTTACCTTTCTTACCAAAAAGGCTTTAGCAAATAGTAAGGGAGTTGGTGCTTCCTCAGTCGTGCACCCACAGGTGCATGGATGTGCATGTGTCCTCATGCACATGCATGAGACAAACAAAACAGGGATCCACTAACACCTCCATAACTCTACTACATATTTTGTACGTATTTATGTGACATATATTTCTGTTGACTGCAAGGGGCATAGTGCTTGTCAACAGCTAATGGCAGTAATGACAAGCAGGGTTTAATTTGCCAATTAAAGGAGCAGCATATGACTGCAAGCTGATGGAAACAAAGCAAGTTTAAAAGAAAGACTTTTCAATGATGTAGGAAATGTATTCAGCATGTTTGTTAAACCTCAAGGATACACGCTATGTGCTTTGGTTAGAACTGTTGAATGAAAACAAAACTGCAATCAAATGTACACACCTTTAAATGCTTAAAGTGCTTCAAAAGGAAATAAGTGACAGACTACCACAACTTGAAAATCTGATAAATTACCACTTAGCTGCTGCTAAGGTTAGTTCAACTTCTTTAATTAAATGTAGTGGGACTACATTTCACTGTTGCCTGTTTGTTTGCTGTGAAAGAGGTTAGCGTAATACTTTTTTGCTTAAATGAAAGGAATTAAACCTCCATCTCATTTCTCATTTCTCCATCTCCTTTCCTTTCTCATTTTCCTTCCCCAGCAGTCTGTGAGAAGATGATCACTTGAATTGGTGCAGGAGGCTGCAAGGCGTCGTATAGACAGGCCAATAATGACGATATGATTCCACTACAGTCCACCTGGGCTGGAAAGGGTTGGAGTGAGGAGGGGGAGAAGGAGAAGAGGAGAGAAATAAGTGTTTGTGGGATCTTAGTGCCAGAGTCCCTAGGCTCTGTCTAAACCCACGGGCAACAGAAGCAGCATCTGCTCAAGGCTACAGGAGATAGAGAGAGCAGACAGATTTCACTGCATCATCTATTTCTTACAGTAGAGATTATGAGATATATGCATGCTATTTGTTCTACGCTTGAAAGGAGCTCACCAATTAGCACCGAATTGACACTTTGGACACTCCAATGACACATGAAGGCACCAGTCATTTATATCTTGGTTTTCACTGAAACTGAGGTGAAGTGCGCACATAATGAGTGAGCAAACAGTGGAAATACTATAATCACTACTGCCTACAGGGGAGCAAATCAGTCAGCAAACCCTGAGCCTAGCATAAGCAGCAATAGCCAAATTAATCACCTGGAATAAAGTAAGGTCTGCATTTTCCATTTCATTTGTCAAAATGACACAAAGAAAACAAGACTAGCAAACATGATTAAGCACATGGTATTTGACACCTAATAAGTCTAAGATCTGATAGATGGTCCAGAGAGAGAGCAAAAAATGTTTCCAGCCATGTGTTTTGGCCTGTTTATAAGTTTTTTCCTGCTCTTCTGCTCAGGTGGTTTTGGTAATCAGAAAGCATGAATGTTGGATTTAGGATAAGATTAGAATTAGAGAGAAATTCTGTCTCAAGCTCCATACTGCACTGAAGACCCTCAAGTGTTGTTAAACCAGCCATATGAGGCATGTATGTTGAGGTAACATACAATCCTCATCCCATTTTTCCTGCTGCTTTTCACTTTCAGTTCATTAAAAACAACATGATGACATATACTGCATGGTAATAGATGTGAAAACATAGGAGTCCTGTGCTTCAACTGTGGCACCTGTTTTTATTTTATTTGTTGTGGTTGTATTTATACTATTTAGCCTGTAGCTAGACATGGCAGCTGCCCCCCAAAGAAGCTGATTTATGAGTCAATTTGTTCTTTCTGTTGTCAATAATGTATTTTTGGAAGGCACACCCCTTATTACTGGAGATGGAGAACAGCATTTTAATTTGTTTTGATGGTGTAATTAAGTCTCATAAATAGCTCAATCTAACCATGCATTATGGAAATGTAATATACAGCTACCTATTTGCTATTTGTTCAGAAGAAAGACAAAAGTCAAAAAGGTACAACACAGTTTAATGATGTACTGTTTTACTTCTAAATGAGAGCATGAGTGTTCATTACTTTCTCTCTTCCAGCTTTGTTGCTATCATGAAACATTTATGAAGTGCATATATGCCCACACAAACAAACTCCACATTATTCTTTGAAATAAAAAACCCTACAAACTCCACACATTAGAAAATATATGAAACATATGTGTACAACCACAGATACTATATCTGTTTAGAATGATCATCTTATTTTGGGTTACTTGATAGAAAGTATATTACTTGAAAAAGAGCCTGTAACCATGCTGAATAGAAATACACATAGATTTTGATTTGAACTTTCATAAGTTGTGTAAGCCCCCAAGACATAACAATATACCACACACAACCCCATAGTCATTAAAATGTATTTTAAAGTATTAAATAATTGAACACAGCATGAACAGATGTGAGTGTCTGTAAAGGGTACTTACAGTATACATAAACTATTCCATATATATATTTCTCTCTCTCACACACACACACACACACACACACACACACACACACACACACACACACACACACACATCACTGTAATAAATAGAGACTTACCTTGCCACAACCACAGCAGATACACAAAATCTGACACTCAATCCATCATTCTGTTCCTTCACATTTAAATTCAAAAGGCTTATTGGTATGTAACTTCCAAAAACAATGTTTACAAAGTATCAAAATACAATGTGTCCATACATTTTGACAGTAGACAATAACAGTTTGTCTGAATTCAGACAAAATTGTCAACTCGTTACACCCCATACACCTCATCTTCTGCCAACTCGGTGAAGTGGGCGGATTTAAAGGTCTGGATCCAGGCAAAATAACATTAACACAAAATTAAGATTTATATTATTATATATATATGCTATGTATGTATGTGTGTGTGTGTGTGTGTGTGTGTGTGTGTGTGAGTGAATGCTGATGAATGGTTTATGTTTATGTTATGTTATGTTGGTTTAACGTATCTTTGTCTCTCTCTGACATGTCATCTTATCATTGTCCCACAATTCTTGCTGTTTGACTTTTTTTCTTGTTTTACTTCTTTGTGGCCTGTCATCTTTTTCTCTATGACTCACTCTCTTGCTGTGTTTCCCCTTGTTTCCTCACTTCCCCTTTAATCCCAGGGCTAAACCTGTAATATCCATGTTGCTTTCCCTGGTGCTGAACATCTTTTACACTACAATAAATGGAGCTGATCATGATTCTAATTGTGTACAGTCATCATGCATTATGAATCAGTATTAAACACACACATTTGATCTTAACTTGTGCGTAATCAAAAAAATCATGTAATTCATCAATATTGTCTTTATTTCCAAAATGTTCATAGTTTGAATCCCAAGAAGTGCTGTTTTCAGCTGGGCCAGGTGTTTGTAGGTAGGAAGCTGGATAGGGATCATATTACCACCCTTCTAGTTAAGCTCCCTGAAAAGAAGCTGTTGGTGCGACTGTAAAATTAGAAATGACTTACTACTGAATCAACCAATTCTCTTTTTTGACAGTGTAACGTGACATTTTTTAACAGTATTGTTTAACTGCATAAGGTGATTTATAAGTGGTGTACATGTGTAGAGCCAGGTGTTGAATGCCATGAATAAGTATGCTGTGACCAAAATGACAACACTGTGATTCATTGTGGGCAAGATTACATGATAACTGTATCACTCAATGTGACTCACAGCATATAAGATTTTAATACAATGCAAATTTACGTGTGAGCTAGTGTAGCACATAAGCATGTGTGTGTGTGTGAGAGCACACTTAACAGCATATGTTTGAATGCTGAGTGTTATTCTATTCCCATGGTAACAGCCTCACTGAAGTCTGACATTTCAATCCTGCCGTTCCTATTCTAGCAAGTCTGTGCGTACATGCTTTTATTTACGCAGCATCGACACACACATTTGGCACATTTCACCATTGGGCAAAGTAGTTTGAAAGTAAGTTCAGTTTCTGGCTTTTTTCATGATTTGGAGCATTTAGCTTTTCACACACACACATTCAATCAATAATCAGTTTATTATCATATTAAAGGAGGTAACTCCGAGGTTCTTCTTTGCTAATTAGCTTTGTGATGGAAATCAGCAAGCTGGAGACCTGGATGTCTTACACAGAAGCATTGATTGAAGCTCGATCAAGGAGAATAGAGAACAGCAGTACAAGTTAACCCTGTGTATTTATATGAAGATTCCATTGGATGGTGGATTCCAAACAAGTACATACGTTTACTTGTTTTAACAAAGGTCACATATGTTTCTTCAAGCCTCCACACAAACAGGAGGCAGTGTATCAAAGTTGAGTCTGGAGCATACAGTAGCACTGTCTATTTCCAATGACCTTGGTCTCCTTGGATAGGGAACCAGCCCTGCCTTATCAGGACAGCAGGACCCTGACAAGTTACCCTTGGAGACAGAGAGCTGAGCTATTTCTGTGAAAGAGACAGTATATAACCTAATACTTTTAGGTTTACAAATGACCTGAGTGTAACCTGGGGAACCCCTGTGCCCTATTACCTTTGGACTAAAGGAGGGAAATTCCTTCATAAGCTTGATGTTTAAGTTAACTTATCTCGTTAATGCCATGATAATTCTGTTTCTGATTCTGATCTACAACTGATTGTGGTCATGTTTGTCCAAATTAGTGATGATTACAATTATGCTTTTCTCTCCTTTTTGTTGGACATTTTTCAATGACAGTCCTAGCTTTCACAGTTTGATGATCAGATGGTGTAAGAAGCCATGACTTGTGTGTACTTGAAAAATGCATCCTCCTACACTGTAGGAAGCTTCTGACTATAAATATGGCTAGTAGGCTATACTACCTATGGAGTTTAGGATACCTGTGCCTGATAGGTCAACTGCAGCAGCTAGGGATCCATTTTGTCGATAAATATAGACTCGATGGAGCAGCCATTTCTAGTGGTTATCAACCTAAGACCTCCTTACTTGGCTGCATACTGTAACTCACCAGTTCCTACTAATGAGCAGACTCGAGCCAGTACAAGAAAAATTATGGTTGTCAGCTGATGAAAAGGTCTGACGTCAAGCCACAGTACAGAACAGCGGGAGCCTCCAGGCATTTTCGGGATAACAAACACGCATGACTCTGCTGGCACCCTGCTGATGGAGGGTCACTATGGCAACCGAGATGCATCAACAGGGCATCAAATACCAGCCCTGTCAAAACCATCAAATCCAGCTGCTTCCCAAATAGCTCCCTCAACTCTTAAATGAGCTTATGTAAAAGACACATTTGGCCACAAGCAGGTTGTAATACATCATTGCTTTACATTACAATCTTTGGGTAAATGTAAAACTTAATTGTGAGAACAAAATATGTGGTGTGATGTTACCTGATTTGTGCAATTAAGTGATCTAGATATATCCCTGTCTCATGAATACAAAATGGAAAAATGACTTGGTTTTTCACTCAAATGTTCAAAAATCAAGCTTTAGAACAAACAGCAGCTGAAAGCAGTCATTGATTGTGTGTGCACTTGTCTGTGCTAAAAAAAGGAACAAAGAAATGGAGGCCCAGGGAAATGTGTGCAGCATGGGTTGTCTGTTTTGCAGAGAGAGAGAGAGTTGGGGAAGTATTAAGCTGTGATGATGTGTTGTTTTGTAGTTTGTAACTTCCTTGTAAGCCATGCTTATTATTGCTCCGTCAGTGCCGGAACATGTCTTTACATATCTGACAGTACAAGAACAATGCACATATTCTGCTGGCATAATCAAAGATTTATAACTGGATGTCTGAGATGGTTCAGAAACTGGGTCAGACTGGCTCTCTCAGAAAAATAGCTGATGCAATATTGTTAGTTATATCACAGTGAGTTAATTGTGACTGGCTGATATTTACATTTCTGACTCGTTAACCGGTGTCAGTAAGTAAATATCAGGATACCTTTAAACATAAGCCATATTTCCACCCAAAGTATGTGGAACTTTTAGTCCCAGGAACAATTCTTAAATTAACTACAAGCTTCTAAAAGGTGCTTGTTGTCTGTGTTTCCACCACGTAACCACAAAGATTAGACAAATTACCCGGCTGATATATGAAAAAGCAACAGCTGTTTTTACAAATAAATTTGCACTTAACTATACAACAATGTCACCGTATAAAGAGACAAACAGGCATCATTATTTGTGCAACAATGAAACAACAGTAAGCATGGAGGATCTGAATAAGGTCTGGACTTCATCATCAGTCTATCTGTCGTAGTCTTTCTTTCTGTAACTCCATTGTGTGGAAGCACAATTTCCCAAAAATAACTGGTTTGTAGCTGCAGATTTAAAAAAGATGGTAGCTGAAATAAAATGTTGTAATTGACTAATCAGAAATGTTCCCTCTCCAACAATTCCTATACTTTTAGAAGGTACTAGCCCCCCAAAAGGAACTTATTTGGGATAAAATGATGTCCCCAAACTTTATTTAGTCCCTGGTACTTGCAGTGGAAATGCAAGCTCCTCCAAAGGTTCCTAGTCCCTGTGGAAAGTTCCTTCAGTGGAAACGTGAATATAGCGCACAATATTCACACAATCACTGCCAACCCCTGTTTATATAATGCACGGTAATTCAAGCACTCCAAACTTTAGCTTTAAGAGTTGTATCAACAAATCTCTTACACAATGTCAAAACACAACTTTCAATTCAATTAAATTTTATTTATATAGCACCATATCATAATAAGGTTATATCAGGGCAATCTTTTAGGTTGAGACCAACTCCCACACATACACAGACCCAACATTCCCACCATGAGCAACCACTAGGCGACAATGGCAAGGAAAAACTCCCTAGGTAGAAACCTCGAGCAGAACCAGGCTCTCTAGGTGGGCACTCATCTGCCCCGGGGGGGGGGGGGGGGGGGGGGGGGCCGGGGCGTAACCAGGGGGAAGGATAACAAAAAGTATTAAATTATAATAAATATTGATTTAAAGTAATATGT
>JAVQJL010074045.1:0-24033 GCA_036024295.1 Nannoperca obscura | reverse complement strand
CCCCCCCCCCCCCCCCCCCCCCCCCCCCCCCCCCCCCCCCCCCCCCCAAGGCTCTGAAGTAATACTCCAATTAAAGTGACGGCTATGTATGACTCAGATAAAGTGCTGGATCCATGTGTAGGAACATCCCTGCAGGCTGTATGAAGAAAATACGTGTCCTTTTGGTTTGGGAAGATTGATTCAAGCAAAAAATTAAAATACTGGGAATACAATAATTCAACTTCCTGCTGAGAAACGTAACTGTACTGTACAAGTTCTTCACTTTCACTTCTATTCTTTTAATGCCACTTTCTACTTCTACTCTGCTACATGTCAGAGGGAACTGTTACTTCACAATAAATGGGTAAAATGCAGTTTTTACATTCATGCCCAGGTAATAATAATCTATTACAGTCTAACAGGCGGATTATATTTTGATACATTAAAGTGTTACTCCACCCTCATATTGTAACAATAAATAAAATAAAATAAATCAAAACAATAGATTTTTATACATTTTACAAGAAATGTCAATATTAACAGCAGCACGGATGTCATATCATTTAGTTTACAGCTAACAAACATGTTCAAGTGTGCAGGCCTCTTTATGTATATTATTATATTCCATACTTTTACTTAAGTAAAGGATCTGAATATGTCCTCCAGCAATGCTCCTTCTCTCTTCTTCACTCTTCATCTCTGGGTTTGTGGGTGATTCAGAATCTTCTCAGTTTTATCAGTGATCCTCTCATCTCTCTGCAGCTTTTCAGAGGCTTTGGAGGTTTCTGATACCTGATGATGCAAGTCCTGGCAGGCAGCGACGGCAGCTGTGAAAATCCCCACTGGGATGCCACATGTGTGGGTGTGTGTGTGTGTGTGTGTGTGTGTGTGTCAGTAGCACTGGGTGATGATTCGATTCTGTACTTCAGCTTTCAGGAATCACAGGGTGAGAGGAAGCTCTGATTATGATGAACTTGCGTCCTGCTGTTCTCTCTGTCAGTCCATCGTCGCGTTTCCTTTCCAGCAGGGTGCATACGGTTATCGTCCAATTTGTCATCCAGAAATTTCTTTGGACACAGCTACTCCCGCGTCTTCAGCAGCTCGCACCATCAATATCTGCCAAGCGGGTGGTGTTACATTTCTCGGCCAAGTCACATCCTACAGTTTTACTGTGTTAAGATGTGAGTGATGTACGCATCAGCATACATTAACACTAGTTAGTGCTGCCATGTTGTGCATAACAGCCCAGTCACTGCGACTAACTGACTCAACCAGACAAAGTCATTGGGAGAGAACAGTAATTATGTTAGAAAAGGTTAAATGTGCTTTTTCTGTATCCATGCAGGAATTATCCTGGAGATGTGAGTAAGCATCACACAACCAAACCCCTTTATTTAAAAATAACGATTGAATTGTCTCATTTAGATCAACTATATACCTGTAAATAAACTATATATTACCTGAATATAACTTATATCTAACAGTAATTAACAATAATCTACACCCATTGTAGAACAGCATGTGCAATATACTGTCAGTCAAGAATACTGTACACAAGTAGGAGAGGAAGAGGGAGTGTGTGTGTGTGTGTGTGTGTGTGTGTGAGAGAGAGAGAGAGGGAGAGAGAGTGATGGGGCCCATAACCAGGTTACTGTAGTTCATAATAATGTAGTGCAATAAGAATATACATGAGAAAAGTGTATGATGCCAGTCTACCTCTAACATGTAGAAGAGACAGCTGGATGGCTCCACATGTTTGGATCCACACACTGTGCAGATAAAGCACAAGTCAGTGAGTTCACACGCCCCCTTGTGGATTACATCTGTCACATCTGAAGAATTCTGATACATTATTCAAATGTGGCTTTTTCTAACTCCCTCTACGCTTGATAAAGTGATACTTTCCCAAACATGTCTGGGGATGATTATAAATGCATGTTTGTGCTGTTCATCTTTTTGTATTACTCCGTTATTCATCATAGACTCTGAGTGATTGATTGACGGTTGTGCCTCGGCAGTGACAACCTTGATGAGTCAGAGAAAAAAGTTCAGTAGCTTTGCTTTATTTACTACGTGTTTAATATTAGAGCAGAAATAGTACTCATATTACAGAGTACCATCCACCAGAATACTTTACCATACATTTATTTTTTTATTTCACATAAAACATAACATACTAGTACTTCAAAAAAGTGTAGAACTATATGTGAGACATGTAAATTATGTTACCATACTGTTTAGGTTTGTAGTCCCACTCTTCATCCAGAGGAGGGCAGCGTGTCCTGTCAGCTGTGCTGTGAACAGGAAAGCTCTTGCAGATTACTGGAATCTGTCTTTACTGTCAACCAGGAAGTCAGGAGGTGTCTCACTCTGTCAAGTCACATGAACTGACAGTGAGACTGCTTCCGCTCCTGTGAATTCCTTTCAATGTAAAAGCCAGACAGAGAAAAGTGATAAACTTGAACAAGTTTCAGAAGAAATCTGTGTTGTTGGGCAACATCACTATCTCTATGTTTATTTATATTCTGACCAGAATTCCTTATTTGTCATTATAACAAATTTTCTTTCAAAAAACAAATTACATTGTTTAATTAATTGATAACTTTAGTTACTAGTTACTTTGCAGATTCTGATTTATAATACCAAATACAATCAACATATATAGTAATGATGTATTAGTATAGGTTAGACTGTATTGATTGTGGGCGGGGGATTCAGAAGATCTTCACAGCACTATGTAAAATAATTAAAATTAGTCCCACTTCTACCAGCTGTAATTAAAGTGATGATTAGTGCATCAATATAATGCACATTATTCTGAAATGGGCCATTCTACCTTTAAGAAAGACTTAACGTCCCTCGGTGGGCTTAACCACTAACGATAAAGATGCACCACAAAGGCACTGCTGGGATTTGAACCCAGGATCTCCTGTTTACAAGACAGGCACTTTGACCAACTAAGCCACAGCACCTAGTGTTTGCAAAACAGTCGTCCAAGATCTCTTGTGTTTCCTATCTTACAAAACCAATTCACCAGAGCAGACTCATGCTGTTGTAAAAGATACACCATGAAGGCACTGCTGGGATTTGAACCCAGGATCTCCTGTTTATTAGACAGGCACTTTGACCGACTAAGCCACAGCACCCAATGCTGACAAAATGTTTCATCTGGTCTCTTGAGATCTTTTGTGTGTCCAATCTTACAAATTTAATTCAGAGGATGTGTGGAGCTTTTTCTTTATAGAAATAAAGACTTAACGTCCCTGGGTGGGCTTGAATCACAAACCTCTTGGTTAACAGTGGAGCGCGCTGGCCTAATGTGCCACAGAGACATTTTGTAAATAATATTTCACAAAATAATCTTTTTTTTTTTTACTTTTTGTGCTTTACATTACAAAATACACTTTTGTAATTTTAATTAAGTAAAATTTTGCATACGCTTTGGCATTGGTATTTTTACTGAAGTTAAAATATCTGAGTACTTCTTCTCCCACCACTGCTCGTTCACAATGATCGTGAGAACAGAGCCTTCACTTGACTTTAACATCACAACCCTTATTTTGAAAAAACAACCACACCGGAAGAAGAAACGGCTCTGCTGCTAGCTTTATGCTAACCTGCTAGTGACACATTTGTCTTTTTCAGTACTTCGTCTGCAACAACATACCTGCCGTCGACATTTTCTTCTGACAACTACTGCAAAAGTATCTCCTGGATGTTTGCAGTAAAGTAAACCTCCATTTCTTTATTTAACCAGACGTTAGATAACGCCGAGTGTCATTTTAGCTAAGTTTAATAAGATGTTACTGTTATTAGCTAAAGATTAACGTACAGGGAGATAACTTAAAGCTCATGGTTTTCTATATTTATAATCCTTCATAGTGGTTATATGTTACATAGTTATATGAATGTATATAAAATGGTGCAAGTTAACTCTTTATTCAGATGCTATCACGTTGTTTTGTTTTTATTAAAGTGTAGTTTGGGGTAATTACTTCCGCATTTGTTTCCAGTAATCCACTGATTACATAGTTCTTTTGTTAACTTCCACGTGTCTCTTCTCTGTACAGGCATGGCTGTGTTTGAGAGCTGCTCTGTGCTTTTCGAGCTGAAGAATTTGCCCTTCAAGGAGAAGAAGAAGCTGAAAGCAGCAGTTTCAGAGAATGGAGGCAACATTTCCTTTGTGGTCAATAAACAGGTCAGAGGATATGATATGTTCATCATCCACTGTAGGTGGTGTCTCAGTACCAGACGAGACTGGTACCAGGCAGGTTAAGGTGTTATACTAAAAGCTCCAGTTTATGATTAATGTAGTTGTAGCTTGCGTTTTTATACTGTCACAACCTGTTCATGGACAGTAACATAAAACACAGCTTGCTTTCTGATGCCTGCCTACATTTCCCACAGTGCTCTCTGATAGTGACCAGTGATGTGTCCAACCTGAGCTCCAACAGGCTGCGCAGCATCCAAAAATACCAAACCCCCGTGGTCGGTGTGGATTATGTGTACAGCTGTCTGGAGAGGGGGGTTCTTCTACCTGTGGACGAATACAAGCTGGATACTTCCTCACGCTCCGATGTTTCACCTCCTCTTCCTCTCTCCTCACCGAGGCACGGTTCATTCTCACATCCAGGTATTATCCTTACAGGCACAGTTTAAATTCAGTTCACTTTGGGTCGTGCAGATTATGCAGTGTGGGTTTGCACACTGTTTGTGCAATCAGAGATGTGGGAATGTAAAATCAAATCAATCACTACGGGGCAAGCAAACTATATCTGAACCAGGACGCCACCCAGGTCCAACTCAGTGACTCAGGATTCCTCCTAGTCCTTGCCTTTATTTGCACAGATGATAAGTCACGAGTTTCTTGTCTCGTAGTCACTGGTTCAGTAGTTTTGTCCTCTCACTTCTGTTGATATATGGACATTCTGATTAAACACACGGCT
Source organism: Nannoperca obscura (assembly GCA_036024295.1). Lineage (NCBI taxonomy): Eukaryota > Metazoa > Chordata > Actinopteri > Centrarchiformes > Percichthyidae > Nannoperca > Nannoperca obscura. The sequence goes on along the minus strand of JAVQJL010074045.1, from coordinate 19,108 downwards.
TAGACTCTGTCAGCAGGTTTAACTACATAGAAGTCTGATAAAAGGATTGATTGCTCATCAGGTGTGTGCATTACTGCACGTTGTCACACCCTCAGCGTGTCTGTAGAGATAATTCCAACCTTGAGTTGTGAAATGAGCACTTTGTGAAGTGTGTTTGTGCTTACACAGCCTGTGTGTATTCAGGTTTAAATGCACACCCCTTCTATAAGGCCTTTATTGCCCAACCCGTTACGTGAGGTTGGGTGTGTCATTAATGTGTATGTGTTCCGTCCTGTGCATTGTGGTGTCCAAAGTGCCAATGAGCAAAGCAGCTGCTGAGACGTCCAAAGGCCCAGCCGTGCCTCAGAGGGCGGAGACTCTGGAGAGCGGAGTGGTCCTGGGAAAGTTCAGGTGTGAACAACAGTCATCCTCAAGTCAGCCTTGACACTCACAATAGTGGGTGCTATTAACACTGGGGGATTAGTGACAAAGGACACAATGACATACAATAAAAGCATATTACGTTACAACAGTTAGTGTAAACAGGTGAGGCCTTTATCAAGCTTATAACTTTCTCAAAGATTTCTTTGAATGGATAATACTACGTAAAACCTTTTACAGACACACGTCCAGTGGTGGAGTTGAGGTGCATTTTATTGTACATAATTAGAAATTACACTGTAAAAAAGAAGAAACAAAATAACCTTTTGATTCTCATGTAATCTCAGCAGCAACATAAGTTAAACATTATGAAGAATGGATTATTAGAAGTTGCATCTTTAAATGCATAAAAGCTGCCTCTTGTAGAGTAACCATGTTGTCACATACCTTTGTCACATGGTGATAGAAACGACACGACGACTAAGTCAACATTTAGTTTTCCTAAACGTTTCTGCACAAGTATTATATAACATATATAAAAGATATGTCACAGATCTTTGCATTTCTATCATCAATTGTTCAATTTCACAGAATTTATACGGAAACTGATTGTGATGTTCCAAAGTATCCGGATCATTTTCAAGTGGCCAAGTATTCAATCTTTGAAAAGGTAAAGCTGCGATACGTTTTTTATCTTATTAACACTGCTGTTACAGTAAAACTGGAATTACTGTTATTAATTATACACATTTCTCTCAAGATCAACAGCAGCACTTGGTGTGTACTAGAGCTGCAGAGTTTAAAAGGAGAGAAAGGACGGCAGTACCGTGTGGTCAGGTACTGGAAGGACGATGTAGGAGCCAAGGTATCAAGTCTTTGGTACATGACTGCTTGTACTGCATGTCAGGACAGATGAACTTTATTATTTAGTTCAGAATTAGATTTATTGCCATGTACGTTTACACTTGTTTTGGTGCATGGGTGCAAACAATAGCATAAATATATACTGAAAAAACTAAATAAAACCTCTAAGAGAATTTGTGCCGTACAATAATTGATTTGAACACATACCTGTGTTTGTGCTAACAGAAGGCGGCGGTAAAGGACATGCTGGTGTTTCTGTCCACCTCGGAGGAAGCCCTGGAGGTGTACAAGGCCCTGACAGAGACTCTGCAGGCTACTGGTCTGCAGCTGAGGAGCAACATCCCTCCGGAGGCCCGGGACCTGGGCTCCGCCCCCCTGCAGCAGGTCCGACACGCTCGCTGCACGTTGCTTAAACAATTTATTTATTTATTGTATAACATCACATATTTTGTTGACGGTCTTATCCAAAGCAATAAAAATAAAGCTGCAGGTGTTTATGCGAAGGGTAACATTCTGTAACTAAGAATGTGGTTGCCTGGTTTGCAGCAAGGTATTGTGGGTATTGTAGTTTTTTTTTAAACATAATTGCATAATTTTATCATCACAAGATCAGATTAAATACTAATTCACCAACTTTAAAAGCAATCGTAATATACCAGAATATCACTGTTTCTTTGACCCTGTGTTGTGTTTGACTGGCAGCTGCTGCTGGAGGAGAAGCTGAACACAGGGCTCCTATCACAGGAAGTGGGTGTATTTGTGGAGCTGCTGTGGACCGAGGCCCTGGGCTGCCTCGACAGCATCCTCAGCGTTTCAATAGACAAGCTCAGCCTCAATGATGTAAGACGTTCTCTGTGGATTGCTCTGTAACATCTCAGTCTGAAAGCAACATCAGCTGTTCAATCATCCTGTTGTTTGTATCACTTTCCAGTCTAATCGTGTGTGTGTGTGTGTGTGTGTGTGTGTGTGTAGGTGAGCAGGGTGGAGGGCCTGTTGCTTCAGGCTCAGAGGAAGCTGAGGGAGAAAAATCACACTGAGGTGGCCTCCCTCCTGGATGAGGTCTACACGCTGCTGCCACACAGAGCGCCCCAATTTCCCCCCAACGCCAAGCTCATCTCTCAGAAACTGGACCTCTGTCAGGTAACGCAGGACATACACACGCACAAACACGTAGATACGAGCACACACACCTCATCCACATGTAGAGACATAAAGAAACATACACGCACGCTGTGTCCTATATTAATGCTACACAAAGCATCAACAGGTTATACGTTCATTTTATTCTTGTGTGTTCATTGTTTGAAGTGCATGTAATCAGCTCACATCCATTAACCCAAGTCACCGCTGTCCCCTGTGCATTTCCTGGCTAACATCAACATGCTTGTTTGTTTTTGTCAAGGTAATCAGAGACATTCTGAATGTGAGTGAGATGACTCTGAGGAGCCCCGTGCCTTCCTGCCTGGGGAAGTACCGCGCCCTGAGGTGCAGCATTGAGACTGTTCCCCCGAACAGCTCCGAGTTTCAGGCTGTGACCGCTCTGCTGCAGGACAGGTAGCGCCCCGCCTCAGAAACGCTGGAGGGAACCAGAACCCATTTGCAGTGACTCCAAAGTCCCATGTCTATTCACAAAACACTGTTTTTGTTTAATTAGTTCCTATTTAAGGCCATTTATTGTCTAAAATCTTGTCCAGAATATATTTATATATATATAATATATTACTCTTATATCCTTTCTCTTTTTAGGACATAGAAAATACAATGTTCACCAAAGACTTAATTAAAGTAACAGGGACATGCTATTCAAACTAACTGCAGTATGGGAACTTAAATGTAAATAGTAGTAATGGAGGTAAATTGCCTACAAACAAGTGCCCTTGTTTCCTTCTGCTTTGTAGTAAAGTGCAGATCCAGCAGGTCCTGCGTGTCAGCAGAGGGGTGGAGCTTCAGACCTTTAAGAAAGAGCTCAGGAACATTAAGCCCCTCCTCCATTCCACCAGGCCCAGCAACTTTGTGGGAGTCCTGTCTCGGTGAGATCACACACACACACACACACACGTATGTGGTAAAACTCTCTCATCCTGAGATTCAGCTTATCTGTCGAAGTTACATTGTCCTTTTGTCGGAGATTAAAAATTGCTCTTTTAACCACCAGAGGAACAAACAAATAAAGATATACACTTCCTGGGTCATTGGCTGTGAGTTTGATTAAGTGCAGTTTTCCTGACTTCACCCTTCAGGGTTTACGGATAGATACATACATTTTCAAGCAGTAACCTTTCTGAAACTGTGCAACAATACTGTATGTAGTGTTCACTTCTTAAAATAAACACAATTTAAATCGGTTTCAATTATATGTCTTTTTCTATTCATGCGTGTATTACATAGTGATGTGATATGTGCAGTGTTATGTGCGGACAGACTGACAGGTGCAGTAAAGTGAAGGTCTATATCTTCAACTTTGTTTCCTGTCTCTCTCTAGTGGTCTTCTGCTGCCCCGTGCTGGAGTGGAGCATCATGGGATAGAGAGAACAGACGTTGGGAACCTGGGCAGTGGAATCTACTTCAGTGATGCTGTTAGGTTAGTAGGAAATCTGATATTGACATCATGCAACACCATCTTCCATACAAAAATGGGTCCACTAGCATGAGACTTGTGAGATTAATTATTAATCAATTTAAAGGAAGTTTATCCTGCACTAGTGAGCCTGCAGGCTTCAGTTACATTATCTGCGATCCCAGATCATTAGTCTTCTTTAGTCAGCACGTCTTTTGTCCTCCTCAACAGCACCAGTTTGAAATACTCCACGCCCGGTGTGACAGACGGCTCTCGGCTGCTGTTGGTGTGTGATGTGGCGCTGGGACGGTGCAGGGACGTCCACAAGAGAGACCTCACACTGACCCAGGCTCCTGAGGGACACCACAGCGTGCACGGGGTCCGCCACACCCATAACACTCACTCTGAGTTTGAGGTAGGAGTGTGTGGGTCTCAATGTAGACATACATTTAAATGAAGTGTCCTTTATCTGATTTTCATTCTTAAAATGGGACACAGATCAGTTGATTCAAATTGATTTACATCTAATGTCTCTTTTCAATTCTGGTTTGGACATGTGCCATGCTGCTGTGTAAACACAAAGATAAGAGTTTTAACTGTGTTGCAGTTCATTAAAACACATTTTATAACTGAGTGAAGAGACCAATGAATCACTCGAACTATTAGTTTTTATATCTGAATTACTAATGTCTGTGAAAACTGCAAAATACTGTCACACTTTTTAATATGGACTTAACACTGCTTAGCCCTGACACATTCATGCGTCTACGCATGTGTGCACTCTAACATGTGTAATCATACCTGTGCTCCAGGACGACGAGTACGTGGTGTACAGTCCCGATCAGGTGAAACTTAAGTACGTGGTTCAGTTCAGCATCGAGGGAGACCAACTGAAGGAGTTCAGTCCTGCCATCGACACCTCAGCCGAGTCGTGTCTGCCCTCTTCTCAACAAGGTGAGCACAATATTTCAAAGTATAGTTCTGTAATAAAGACTATTACAATATGCTATACTGTATACTATAATATACTTTGAAGATTATTTTCAAATTCATAAAATTTGTGTGTGTGTGTGTGTAGTGCTTGGTTCAGAGGATGACGGGGTTGAAATCAGTAAAAACCCTCTGGAGGGTGTGACGGCTGGACTGTTGGACAGCTCTGGTCAGCAGCTCCCTCTGCAGGCCGTCCATGTGAAGTGCAAACTGATGGATCTGCTCTCTCAGGTTTGTTTTTTCTGTGTAGTGTTGATGACAGCTCATTGATCTGACTACAGGACGCCTGCTGGCTTTACTGGCTCATATCTCAAATACAGCACTAACATTGTATGTCTCTCATGTGTTCTCTCCTCCGTCCTCTTTTAGGTCATTATTTTCCAAAAATACACCAATGGGAGCTCCGTTCCCATTGAGGCAAAGTATGTCTTCCCGTTAGACGATTCTGCAGCAGTGTGTGGGTTTGAAGCTTTCATCAATGGGAAACATGTGGTGGGACAGGTAACCGAACTTAACTTTTCTAATCACTCATTTCTTTTTATACCGTTTCTTTTATTTATGGTGTTATTTTTTCCTTTTTTATCTCATATCTTATTTCTTTATTATTTATCTCCACTACATCTGGTACATTATCCAGTACAACAGCACAAAGGATAAAAACAATCTTGTTTTGGTGTCTTTTTAATCTCAGGTGAAGGAGAAAGAGACGGCTCGCAAGGAATACAGGCAAGCTATTGAGAAAGGCCATGGAGCCTACCTCATGGACCAGGACGCCCCCGTACGTCCACAGTCTAAACTCCACCAAACACATATCATCCTGCTCATTGAAGCTCTAAGTCTAAAATGCATCAGTATACCAGAATCTTTTATAACCCTTTTGCACAGCATTTCATGAATGTCATCAAAACATTAATTTGATACATACAAGTGTATAGAGTTAGAGAAAGTGTAATTCTGTATCCCCATTTCAATTTTTTCTTTCAACAATATCCTCAGTGTTGCCAAACACAGAAGCACAGGACTCTCCCTGACGTAACAAACATGTAACTTTATGTTAGGACCACCAGCTTCAGTTTTTTCCAGTTGTTTCTAAGAAATCAACTCTATTTCTACAATGGTTGTGATGTGACTTTCTGCAGGATGTGTTCACCATCAGTGTGGGCAACCTGCCACCCGGTGCGACTGTCCTCATTAAAGTTACCTTTGTGTCTGAGCTGATCGTCAGGGACGGGAGTATTCTCTTCTCCCTGCCTGGGAGCGTGGCCCCGTGGCAGGAGAGTGCATCGCTCAACCAGACCACACAGGTAAGAAGAGCCTGCACGCGAGGCCTGACATGAACTAAGAATAATCCCACCTCAAAGTATCAGTTGTTGTTCTGCAGACTGTCAAAAGTGTGAAAAATAGTGAAAGGTCCAAATTCTAATTGCTTTAATTTCCTTATTTTCTTTTTGGTGGATTTTTTTTTGTTAAAAACCACTGGAATGTATGAAATAGCAACATATATCAAACATAACGGGACTTGCCTGCAGTGTTTGAATGTTTAGTTTGCCTTCACCAAGCTGTCGTACTTTGGCATGAAGCATTTATCTCAGGAGGAATGATAAACTGATGCCAGTGTTGCTGTTTCTGTTCATTTATTTATTTATTTATTCTAGTGAAAGACTGGGTTTAGAGGAAAGGCTAGGATATTGGATTGTATATGAGGGGCTCTGCACTGAAAGGACAATGGTCCAAGGTTAATGGTCTGTATTTTCGTATGATTTTCATTTCTCAACAGGTCACTGTGGAGAAGGTGTGTGTGGCCGATGAGGCATCAAGTTCGAGGTGAGTTATGTGTTTTAATCCACGAGATTCTGGTTTCCTGAAGTCTGACTCCATCTTTAGTGCTGGATGTTCAGTGGTGTAATGTGGTGAAGCATCTATTGACTAGTTGATCCACAAATAATGAATCTGTGACCGTTTTGTTAATCAGTGTTTGATAATGCGCCCTTCAGTGTGTGCAGCTGGAGGCTGTGTTCAGTGTGCTGTTTCTTTCCCTCAGAGAGTTCACCCTGGACATGTCAATCGAGATGCCCCACGAGATCTCAGGCCTGAAGTGCATCACTCACCTAGTCAAGATTAAGGTCATTTGGATGTTTTCACATCTTATTAATCATATATTTTGATTATGCAGATGTTGTTAGGTGCTTGTCTCATTGGGTTCCTACAAGTCAAGAAAATCTACAAATATATAGAAAAAGTGTTATTTTTAAATATGCTGAATGTCTTAATATTCAAAATGGATCAAGGAATTAAGTTCATTACTTACAAACGTAGTAATTTTCCTCTTTTTTATGTTGATCTTTTTTTCCTTTTCTGTGTGTGTGTGTGTGATCCCACAGAGAACCGACTGTAAGGCGGTGGTGAGTGTGCTGCCAGGAGAGCTCATGGGTCCAGAAGGTTTCCAGCTGTCAGTCACTCTGTCTGAGGTCCACCTGCCCAGGATGTGGGTGGAGAAGCACCCTGACAAGGATAGCCAGGTCTGCCTGTCTTTCTCAATCTTTCTTTCACTCTTGGTTTCTTTCACAGATGGTTATTTCTTGAACCATCTCTCACTCTCTCCTCTAGGCCTGCATGTTGGTTTTCTATCCAGACTTTGACGCCAACTCCAGTTCAGCATCCGACGAGGTCGTCCTGTTGCTGGACACGTCTGAGTCCATGAAGGGAGAGTCTCTCCACATGGCCCAGAGAATCGCCCTGCAGGTCCTCAAAACCCTCGACCGCAACCTCAGACTCAATGTCATTTTCTTTGGCACAGGTCAGTTTTATCATGTTCATTTCTTTCATATAGTGATGCCACCTAAAAGAGTACAAGTTGGCCAGGTGAGATAAAGTAAAACTGTCTCACCATTAAAGAAGAAGCTACAATTTAAGATGACAGATAGTGAAAGGAATTAATTTGACTGCATTAAAGAAACTGTAGAAAATCCTCATTGTGTTATGGAATTAAGCTGCATAACACTGCTGAGCTGAGTATCATATTCACCTTTTGACATTAACATTATTACCGCCAGTACAAGAGAACTGTATCTGCATGTGAAGTTAACTTTCCTTTTAGATGAAAGTATCCTCTTAATTAAACAAAATCTGATTATAATTGAGACGTGTTCAGTCCGTTTCTCATAGATCAATATCTCACAGAATGTGTTGCCAAAGCAGCTAACGCCTCCACTAGTCACAAGTCATTTCCTGACTTGTGCTGTGGTTTTGTCTGACAGATCACGCAGAAACTTTTCCGACAGCACAGCCGCTTGCTGAAGCCCGTCAGGCAGCCGAGAGCCTCATCAAGGTGAGTTCTCACTGGCAGATTCTCTCATACTGTAGTTCAACCTGGAAGCCATTGTTAGAAGAGATCAATGTTCGCTCTGACATGAAGCATATTGTTTAAACAATCCAAATTTAGAGGGATGAAGATGCTTTAGTATTTTCTGTAGTTAATTCAATTGAAATTCAACTGTATAACAAGCTATAAAACATATCAGACCTTAGTTAATCTACTGTAATATCAATTTAACAAAAGTCAGTTCTACTGCATTACTGTACTCAGAGCTTTCTATGCTGCATTCACAGTTTGGGTGTGTTTATCCCAAGTTCCAACCTTGTAGTCAGACCAGATGAATAGCTTAATGAGCAGTATTGTATTTGTAGCAGTCCGTTACCAAATGCCAGTTACAAACAAAGTCAGAAAGTCCAGGTATCCCCGACTTGATGTGCACAAATTTTTCACACTCGTAATTTCGACTGCTTGTAAATTCAGTTTTATGATATGACGTCTCTCCCTCCTTTCAGTGCTTCCCTCCCGTAGGGGGCAGCACTGAGCTGTGGCGCCCGCTGCGAGCGCTCAGCCTGCTGCCTCCGTCCCGCGGCGTCCGGAACCTGCTGCTGCTGTCGGACGGCCACATCCAGAACCCAGAGCTCACCCTGCAGCTGCTCAGAGACAACGCTCAGCACAGCCGCCTCTTCACCTGCGGCCTCAGGTCTGAACGGGTGGAGGGGTCATGGGTCAAGGGGGTGTGAGGATGTGTGCTTTGGATTTTCTAAGTGAAAGGTTAACTCATGATTTAACATGAGCAGCTGCCAGCCTCTGCACACTGAGCTTCTTTTTGATTTCAGACATTTTAAAGGCGTGTGTTTCTACTTCTTTGTCGTTTCAGCCCGACAGCCAATCGGCACATGCTGAGAGCCCTGGCCCAGGCAGGGGGCGGAGTCTTCGAATTCTTTGACACAAAAACCAAACACAACTGGACAGAGAAGGTGAGACTGACCTTTAATTAATCACAGATCCTCACGCAGTGTGTGATCATTCATGTTTTCTCCTCACTGCACACATGCAGCTTCCTTCCAGGGGAAGACTTGACAAATTTCACAGAGGATCTTTGCAACTTTAATACATTTCTAATGTCATAAAATGTGACAAGCACACTTTGCAGAATGATCTAACCCCTGCTGATCCATCTGTTCCGTCTGTCTCGGCTGCAGGTGGCATGTCAGGTGAAGCGTATGGCGTCTCCTGGCTGCAGTTCAGTGTCAGTAAAGTGGCAGCAGTTCAACCCAACAGCGCCCCCTCCTGTGCAAGCCCCCAAGCAGCTCCATGCACTGTTCAATGACTGTCACACCCTGGTTTACGGCTTTGTGCCACACTGCACTCAGGTACGCAGTTTATATACGTTCATCTTGTGTTGCTTCCTTGTATTTTAATATCTTTTGTGCTTGTGTGTATTATTCTGAATATCAGTTATTCATTGTTTTGTCTAATCACAGTTTCCCAGAGCTCAAGGTTATATCTTCAGATCTGCTTGTTTTCTTTGAGCATTAGTCAAAAACATCACAAAATGAAATGTAGAGTTATATAAGACACAGTAAAGCAGCAAACCCTCATATTTAAGAAGTATTTGGCGTGTTTCCTTGACAAATGGCTCGGATCGTTGTTACATGCTACAGGCCACCCTCCTTGGTGACCTGAGTGGTCAGGAGCTCAAAACCATGGTGTCAACCAGTGAGCTGCAGAAGACCAGGGGCACAGTAAGAAACAGTCTCTACAGTACCTGCTGAATATGTTTAGTGTTGAAGAATCTGTATGTTAACCCTTTAGAATCAAGCGTGACATGTTCTACAAAACATGACATAACTTTGGAACTGTTACAGACAAGTGTTATTATAAAGCTATATTTTCCCAGGCGACATTAGTGGCAGTCACGTGATACGGGAACAGAAGCTTGCTGGTTTGAGTGGAGATTTGCACATCAAAGTGGCACATTTGCCATTGTGTCTATTTTCTACATAACATTTCGATATCTTGACCAAAATATAAAAACAGCAGCAAAATGTATAAATTTTACATTTACACTGCAGAAAGGGTAGGTTCCCCTGAATCACATGATGCATAACACTCTGAAGTCAAGTTCCTCCCACAACACACACACACACACATCATAACAACGGACGGTTGATGATGACATCATTATTGTGAGGATGATGAGGCGATGGTTATGATGTGTATTGATGTGTGTGTATTCAGTTCCTTCACAAGCTCACAGCAAGGGCCCTCATCAGGGATTATGAAGACGGAAGCCTGGACAGCAATGAAGCTGAACATGAGGTGTGTTTGTGCGTGGCACTGAGTGAGACCAAGAGGTCCTGTCTGAGCTCCGCATGTTTAACGTGGAATTATTTTGATTTGCTTTTCCAGGGGAAGAAAGCGGAGTTGAAGCACTTCATCATCGAGTTGAGCAAAGAGTTCTCCATCCTGTCTCAGTTCACCAGCTTTGTGGCCATCGAGGAGAGGGTTTGTGCAATTTCCAGCCTTTTTCATATTTGTACTGTTATTTGTGTTTACTGGCAGCTCAGGGCAACCGACCCACTCACACACACTCACGTCACACCCTGGATTTAAAGGTTGTGCAACATCACATTTTGTAGCTCCTAATCAAACCCACCTACGTTGTTTTAGGACTCCGGACAAACAGAGGGATTCACAGACATCCCCAAGTTGATCGCAGTGGAAGATGTGGACTTTCTCCCCTACATCAGCTGGATTTCACCTCAGGATAGTGAAGAGGAAGAAGAGGAGGAAGAGGAGTTAGAAAGTTCAGCTCAATGTTATCTTATGGAGACAAACACTGTGTGTAATGTAATCGGGGGGGAAGGGAATGAAAGTCATTTTCTTTTTGTGAATTGCCACTTTTTGAGCTGCATCTATTTCTCTGTTATAGGCAGATTCTCAGGATCATTCTGAGGAAGAAGATGAAGATCTTAATTACGAGGAGCCCTCATCAGATTTGAGTGAGGTTAGTCCCTTCACACACACAAACTGCAGCTGCACATTTGCTGTTATGGGAGTGGGGGGGGGTCACAAATGCAAGAAATGTTTAATTTATGGTCAGTGGAAAAAGTAGCTTGTGTGGGATCACACTCATATTATTGTTCGAGCAGGGCAATGTGCACTGCTGCACTATTTGCTGTTGTAAAAAAAATGTTTGAATAAAAATTTATAATTAATTGATTAAAAAAAATTATTTTGTGTGTAAACTCCAACGAACTTGGACACACAAGAGGTTTGTAGTTTACTAGTTCAGTTATAATTTGAGAGGAAGAAGAGGAGGAAGAGGAGTTAGAAAGTTCAGCTTGTTATCTTATGGAGACAAACACTGTGTGTAATGTAATCGGGGGGGAAGGGAATGAAAGTCCTTTTCTTTTTGTGAATTGCCACTTTTTGAGCTGCATCTGTTTCTCTGTTATAGGCAGATTCTTAGGACCATTCTGAGGAAGAAGATGAAGATCTTAATTATGATGATGACTTGTGCAATTTGCGTGAGGTTAGTCCCTTCACGCACAAACTGCAGCTGCACATTTGCTGTTATGGGAGGGGGGGGGGGGGGGTCACAAATGCAAGAAATGTTTAATTTATGGTCAGTGGAAAAAGTAGCTTGTGTGGGATCACACTCATATTATTGTTCGAGCAGGGCAATGCTGTTGCTGTTGTAAAAAAATGTTTGCTTAATAGAATTGATTAAAAAAATTGTTTTGTGTGTAAACTCCAACGAACTCTGAAACACAAGAGGTTTGTAGTTCAGTTATAATTTGAGAGCAAAATAAATAGGTTCTGACGTTTTTTTTGTTTTCTTTGTTTCTCCTTTTTTTTAGGATGCTGCTCACTTGTCTGTCAAAAAGGCCAATTACTACTGTAATAGTACGTCTGTTAGAGAGAGGCGTGTAGGGAAGAGATATTTTTCTAGATCAAAAGCATCTAACTATATTCCCTTGCCGAGCCCCATGGAAGTTTCCTCTACTCACAATGTACTAAGAAGATATCATCATAGCCCTTGCAAATCTCCATGTCCTCCACCTCCACCTCCTCGTTGCCATGTAATCAGTAGTTCGGCCCTCTTGTTTGATCCTCCTCCTGGACTTCTCGCGGCCGTAGGTTCAGAGATCTTAAGGGCACAACCTTGCATGCGACCAGAGTCATCACGTCATAATAAGTATTTTTTACCAACCTTAGTTGGCACAGCGGGAATCACAGGTGATGAGGGGAGTAGATGTCCTCCACCTCAAGTTCAAAGTTCCATGAGTATTATTGCTCCAATGGGTGCTATGGCTCAACAAACTATCCTCAATGGCTTAAGTGCAACTCCTGACATATCATTCTATGACGGTTGTAGTATAGTTCGCGCTGCAAGGGCACCTTCAGTCCCACAGATCTCAGCTGACGCAGCTGGAACCACAGGCTTCACTTTTGGGATGGGAGCTCAAGCTCAACAACAAGCAGGTTTTGGTTTCAGTGCCTCTGAAGCTAGTGCGAGAATGTCCTGGGCCTCAGGCCCACAGACCTCCGCTGACACAGCTGGAACCACAGGCTTCACTTTTGGGCGGAGACCTCAAGCTCAACAACAAGCAGGTTGGGGTGGTAGTGCTCCTGAAGCTACAGAGAGACGTCCCTTATGCTTAGAGGAAGAGCTTGCTAGAGTTCCAGTTATTGCATCTTGTTATATGCCAAAACCAACAGGAATGCGTGCATCTCCATCTCCGGTGCTTTTTGGAAACAAGTACATTCAGCCCTTTCAGTGAGTTCCGAAACAACTATTAATTATGTTTTTTAGCGTTAACTTAGAAAACTCAAGAGTGACCTGCTGTAATCACGTTGTTTTCAGGAGACACACAGCAGATCCTGAAGCTCTGAAGCTCAGATGGACAAAGATCTTCCAGATGCAGCATTCAGTAAGATATGATCCACTGCTCACATGAAACTAAAAACATAAATCATGGCTGCATTTCATTCAGGTGTAGCAGGTCCAGGGCCCTGATGTTGTGCATGCTGGCTGCATCCTTGTGTGCCTGAATAAAACATTTTTCTGTTGAGAAGTAAATATTTCGGCTGTGAAAAACCACTGTTGTGGTGGACGAAAAGTACTAATACGAACCCATAAAAATAAAGTTAAATTCCTGCTTTGAAAATGTTGGCATATAGATGTACTTCATGTAAATCACATTGAGTACTAAATGCAGAAAAATGGCCCCTGAGTCTATTATTTATTATTCAACTGGTTTATTATTACTCATCCATGAATATAAAAGTAGGATTTTACTGTTGTAGGAGCTCATTTTGAACTACATTTAGCTGTTCTGACTATAAGCATGTGTCTGTGTGTGTTTCAGGAGGGCTACTGGGAGTTAACCACACAACTGGGCGATGTCATAAATGTCAACGTTGACCTCTTTGCCAACGTGTTCCTGAAAAGCAAAGGCATCCATTCACTAGGTGAGAACTGTCAGGACCTGTTTCAGGCCTTCAGAGTCAGTTCAGAATCATTTCGTCATTTGCTCAAGTAAAAGTTAAATATAACATTTTACTTAAAAGTCAACAAATACAAGTTCATTGCATTATACACATTCAGCTGGATCATATTGATCCTGTTATTTTATTATCATCATTTTTACTTTAGTTTTGTCTTTTTAATCTATCATCTATTTGTTTCATCTAGTTTTTATTTGCTCGCGTGCATTCGTCTCAAAGTGTTAAATGGCCTGTTGTTGTTTTTACGGTCTACACTCATTATCTGCTTGTCAGTCATCTGTGAGGTGAACAGTTTGGATATTTCTGTATTTACGAAGACTCTCCTTTTATTAGCTCACTAAGATAAGTCAAAAGATGACATGCTGCTCTACAGTTTGAGAAAAGAATTTAACCTCTTTCCCTGTCGAAACAAACAAACAAAAAACATTTCCATTCAAACTTCAACAACAAGGCTGTTTTTTAATCTAAAAACGTACATGACTCTAGATGCTCTATTAGCATTGTCAGCAAGTAAGGGAGTGGAGGAAGTGGTCATTTCCCCCTAAAGATGTTATTTCTCCAGGTTTTAGGAGCTCTGCTTCCACCTCTGTACAGTAGAGGTGGATGCAACAGTGACATCTTTCCTCTCATTATTCATTGTGGCCAGTTTCCATGGAGAACTTCTGTACGCGTGACTGAACTGCTCAGTTTTTCTGAGGCCACTCTTTAATTACCGGTACAGATAAATAAGCCATGATTTAGTTCCCACCAATATTAAAACCATGTGTGTGTGTGTGTGTGTGTGTGTGTGTGTGTAGGTGTGAAGGCCCATGCAGACATCCTGAAGATGGTGGCGACTCTTCTGGTTCTGCAGCTGATGAGGGTGGAGAAGCTGGAGGAAGGCAAGCTGCTCCGCACCCTCTTCTCCCTGGAGGACTCGTCTCAGCCCAGGTCTGTCCAAAACCAGACGAATCGACATGACGATAGTGAAATGAATGACTTTTTTCTTTAGTTTTTGGTATTCGTAAAAACAAGGCCCATACTGTAACCAGAGTACAGTAAAGCAGGACAAATCTTTCTCAGCCTGACTGACATGATGCTCATTTAGGACCCCATGTGGGTTACAACTTAAAGAACATATAAAAAGTCATTGAAGGCATGAAGGATGCTCTGTCAGAAGAGGAACTCATCTGTAAGAGGAAGCAGTCTTCACAAGTATCAGCACATTATTAAAACAAAAGAACTTCTTTAAGATCAAACTTGTTTGGTTTCACTTGTTTTTCTCTGTTTCATAATGTCATTTTCTGCTCTGGATGATTTTGTAAACCTGAGCTTTTCTTCCAGGCCTGAGCGCTGGGAGGAGGTGAGGAGGGCGGTGGACTGGGTTTGCTGGGCTGACCGTCAGTACCCGTGTGTCTACAGCCGGCTGGAGTTTGGTTTGAGCTGGGAATCCTCCACCCGTCAGCTGCTGGGCTACGAAGGCCTCCCCGTCTCGTCACCTCTCAGTGGCCTGAACCTGCGGAGGCCCGCTGCCCCTCTGCTGGTCCACTGAGCAGGCCAACACGACTGAGGGAGCATGAAGACAAGAAGCAAGGAGAGCTTGCCTTTTTGCGGGGATCTTTTTGATTTATTTTTACATAGATGTGCATGCTTTTATTTGCCTTATGTGAAGCCCTCTGAACTGTGTCTACATGCACTTAAATAACCAGATACAGTTGTTTTTCTGCAGTAACTTGATTTGAGATTTCTCCTGGAGAAAGCCAGTTTCTCTGCCTTGTTTCATAGTAACCAGGTGTCTAATCGTCTTTTCTACATGTATGCAGGCCTATGACCAAGCCTTCAGACAGGGAAAGTGTCACTGTGACAGCACTGTGAACGGGTAGCAGTGCATCCGCATGAATAATCCCATCCATCCGACTGCATCAGAATAAATACAGAAGTCTAAATACGTCTTCACTGAACATTTGACTGTTAAATTTAGACTGTCTTCCCTCTGTCATCCCTCTGACACACGCAGGCAGGAAGTAGTGTCTTATTTCATTACTTCAATGAAAGTAATTTAGAAAAATTTCCAAAAGCAGGAGGAGAAACCTGATTACTGACCTGCTGCATGTATACACGTGTTTGATTACCAGCATAAATTAGTTTCGAGTGTTTTTAAAGTTACTATACCAATGAAGCTGCCTTGGACTACATAATGTCACTGTCTCCCAGCACATTTGATTACTTGATTGTAGAATATAAGAAAAAGAAGAAATGAAAACACAGTTTACAGCAGTGGTGTCAGAAGTATTCAGATCCTTTACTTAGTTAAAAGTAGCAATACTCCACTACAAGTAAAAGTCCTGCATTCAGAACCAGTCAATGCAAGTTGTACCAACTAAATGAAAAAGTACTCATTAGGCAGTAAAATCTGAGGATTCTGCTGCATTAATGTGTGTTGCATTTTACTGCTGTATTTGTTTCAGGCTGAGCTCATTTTTATACTCTACATATTCTTATAATCTACAGCAATGCATCATATTCTTTAAGATCATAATATGTTTGTGGTGGGACTTTCCTGTGAGGAACTCTTCACCTTTCAGTTTAAGTCGAGTTGTTTCCAACATCTAACGATCTAAACCGAGTATGTGTGTGTGTTTGTGTGCGTAATCATGAACAGAATTAAACTCTTCCAATGTTCCTCCAGCGTCTTAACATCTCTTCTTGTGTTTATCGTCATATTAAATGAATTGTGCAGGAACACAGCAGCCCTGCAGCCGGTGGAAGCTTGAGTGTTTTGCTCTTTGATCTCACTTCTCACCACACTGTCAGGCTGTCAGGCCTGTTATTAAATCTGTCAAGAAGAGATCTTTACAGGATACGGAAATACCTCATGGCAAAGTAAGTTGATGTCTTAACGTAACAGATTTGATTGGCACAATGTTTTAGCTTCATCTGGCAACGGCTTGAATGTAACAGACGTTCAAAAGCAGTCAAACGTTAAAATAAAATTCTCCTGTTTTAAAGTCACTAATCCATTGGACTCCACTGTCACATTAAAGTGTGTTCAATCTTCTAATACATACACACACAAAATAACATCTACGTTGTGTATCAAGGTCAGGGAACATCTTAGAAAACTAAACTGACAATGACTAGACTCCTGTATCTGTTCATGTGGCTCTCATTACACAGATATAGAACCTAAAAACGGAGTTTCAGTGGTGGATGGTTAATTATAGTCTGTTTTCATCACCACTACAACGTGTGACTTCCTCAGATGTTGAAAAAGGAGAAATTGAGTTGGATCATGTATATGTAGTGTAGTCGGCTCTGCAGATCTGACCTTGTAGGAAGTAAGTTGGCATCTTCATGAGCGATGGATGAAATCTATGTCAATGTTCAAGATATCAAACATGTCGACCCGAGACGTCCAACGCATCAGACAGGTACGAGGGCTGTGAACAGGCGTGTTATCTGTCATGATTACTGCTGTCTACTTATCTGCTCTCTGTGTTCAGGTCTCAGGAGCTCAGAGAGGAGGTTTCATGGAGCTGTTGTTCTCTGTCTGGGGCTGCTGAGTGTTTTCCTGCTGACTGCGGTCATCGGCCTCGGCGTCCACCATGAGTCTGGTTTCCATAACGTTGACGTCAGTTTAAATGTGATTTTTAGGAGCATTAAAGATGAACGTGTTTTACAAAAATCCCTGACTTTTGCCACCCTCCCCCTCTTTTAAGTTAAACACTGATGTCATTCAATTGAATTTTATTTATATGGCAACAAGTCAACAACATTTG
The DNA here is from genome assembly GCA_036024295.1 of Nannoperca obscura. Taxonomy (NCBI): domain Eukaryota; kingdom Metazoa; phylum Chordata; class Actinopteri; order Centrarchiformes; family Percichthyidae; genus Nannoperca; species Nannoperca obscura. The sequence goes on along the minus strand of JAVQJL010074045.1, from coordinate 1,746 downwards.
CTTGGTATCAATATATCTGGGTGGAAAAGATGAGAGCATGTTATTATAAAGACACTCGTGTCATGACAGTGTTTCACTTCTGCATTTGGGTTGAGATATTTTATAGACTGCATGAGCATAAAACTTGATTTATGAACATATTTCACAACGGATGTCAGTTTCAGAATGAATGAATGAATATTTTCAGTAAAAAAAATGGTTTATTTCAGACCGTGATTCGTCTACAGAATTGTCCACCATCCAAAGCAACCTGACGGAGCGTCTCCAGGCCACTGATAAGCAGCTGTCCTCCCTGACTGAAGAGAGAGACCTGCTGAACGCCAGCCTCACTGAAACTATGAAAGAGTTGAAGAGGCTTGAGAGTTTGTCCAAACAGAGTGAGTGCATGTTTGTGTGGCTTCTGCCCAGATGGCGCTTCACATGAAGGCCAGGAAGCCATGAAAAGCCATGACTCAGAGAAGATGGTTAGATGTTAAATACTCTCAGCTCAGTTTGCGTTGTCCTAAGAACATTGTATTAGCCTCTCAATGTATTTATACATTCATTTATTTTGTTTTAGGTGCCGTTTCCACAAGTTTAAATGCAAATGTTGTGTTTTAAATGTGGACACTGTCTGTGTGAAGCTACATTAACTCATAACTTCCTTCCAGAGGCGTGGACTCGAGTCACATGAAGTGAACTCGAATTGATGCAATCAAAGAAGACTTGCAACCCGACTTGGCCTTTAACACCAATGACTCAATGACTGATACCTTAGAGAGTCTGTTATTTAAATGGTAGAAGACAGGACAGAAACATACACACTTCATTCTGTTGTGGTTAAAAGAGGTATAGCTCTTTGAAAGTGCATGTCAGTGCTACTTTTTATGATTAAGGTTAGTTGCATTTGTTTGACCGAATAAACAACTTTTTTTAAAGCATTTATGATTTGTTTAAATTGAATATGTTACTACTCTGTTGTTAAAATGTCATTACTTTTGGTGAAGCACACATAATGACTTGTTTAGGACTTGAAACTCAAAGTTTAGGACCTGGGACTTGTTAGTCTTGACTTGGGACTTGAGTGCAGAGACTTGAGACTTACTTCCCCCACCTCTGCTTGTTGCCAATGTGAACAGACTTCATCGCAACTGTAATAACCGGATGGGTCCTCAGTTTGACATTTTAAACACTTTCACTTCCTTATAAATGTTTGGTCTTTTCATGTTACACTATTTTTGCTTCCCAGGATTATTTTTTTTACTTTGTTCTGTGTCATGTGATTTCGAAATTATACTAATAATTGTAATCAGTCATTTGATCTAAATAGGACTTATAGTGGAAAGTAACTAAGTACATATACTCAAGTCATTTTCAGGTACTTTATTTAATATTCTGGATCAGGGTTGTTTCATCATTCACTTTAAAGCAATGCACTTTAGGGGCTCATGCACTAAAAACATCCACAGAGTGCACAATGAATCCACCACTTCTCAAACAGAAGGTTCTTTAAGGTCTTTTGTTCGGTGCTTTTTACAGAGAAAACCTGTCCTGCTGGATGGAAGATGTTTAGTTGTAGCTGTTATCTCTTCTCCACTGAGTTGGATTCTTGGGAAAAAGCTAGACAAGACTGCACTGACAGAGGAGCTGTTGTGGCGAGGGAGACTGCAGGAGAAGCAGAAACACACTCAGAGGGAGTGGACCCACAAGGCAGGACGCGGACGGCAGATTCGGGGAAAGCAACGAGGGTTTATTAGGAGCGGGCAG
>JAVQJL010074042.1:0-19830 GCA_036024295.1 Nannoperca obscura | reverse complement strand
TAAGTTACTGTAAAAGTGAAATACGGTTATGGTACTGTAATTTTGAATTACAGTAACTTACTGGCAACACTGTTGCCAGTAAGTTACTGTAAAAACCCTTTGAAATGTCTAACAGTGTGTGCTCTAGTAGCTTTCAGTAGAATAGAAACTTGCAGTGTGGTGTCAGTGTGTGAATGACTGTTTTAAGATAGTTCTGAAACAATGACAGCTGGTTCTTCTATATTAAGATGTCTGTTTACAGAAGAAAGCCCTGAGAATAAACTCCTAGATCAGAGGTGGATCCAGTCTCAAACTCTCTTCTAGTTATGACTAAAGCCAGAAGTTATGTTATTGCCTCTCCCACTCACAACTTATTTTTTCTGCTCCTTTCAAGTGCGTCATCTGGGTATTTCCGCACAGTAGGTAGTGAGTTGCAATGCAGAGGAAAGTCAAAAGGGGTGTAGTTCCGTCAAGCTTGGTAGAGGACAACACCGGAAACAAACGACTTTTCTATTCAAAATAATAGCATAAGGTTACTGTGAAAACGCACGACCATTTGTACTTCATAATTACACTACTTTTTAAATTAATTACTTATTTAATCACATATTTTACTATAACTACTATTAGTTAGCATACTTATGTATAAGTGTAAGATAAATGTATTCATTTCCCACTGACAAACATGTTTAAAATTCTGCCAAATTAGTGACTATTTTTTGAAGTTCTCAAGACTTTTCACAACTGTGAAATGTTACCTTTAAAAAGACTACAAACTATTAAAACAAAATCAAAAAACAAATGGTTTCTAGGTATTTTTGTCAAATTAAGATCAGTATACGTTACACTTTAATGTCACAATTATCTGTTCTCAATAAAGACGATATTTTAGTATTTTAAACTAGTGCATACAATGCATTGGTTTAATTTACAGACAGGATAATATCTTTTTTATCTTAAATTAAATTGATTTTTGATCATTTTTGTGGTGTATTCATTTTCGACTGTATCAACACTGGAATTGTTTTTTTTAAATATCCTATTTCAAACCGGAAGCGTTGTATCGTTACGCCTAGCTTTGCTACGTGCTCCCTCTTGTAGCTGCTGGTGTGGGTGGAGCGAAGGAGGCGACAGAACGGCTCTCAATAAGTCAAGAAGTTTTTGGAGTTTACACGGTCGTGTTTACAGCGTCTTTTAGCTACAAAACAAACTACAGACAAACAGTGGTGTAAACGGGGAAGCGGTAGTCGGACTCGGACACAGCCATGGACGGTAAGCGGAGCTGGATTTGTTTGCTCGGTCTGTTTACTCAGCTTAAAGACTGGAGGTGAAACTGTACAGGGAGTTGTTTTGCGCACAGGGAAAGCCCCGCTACCACTCGGTTTTGCGCAAACAGGAGGAGTCTGCTGTTCCCGGATAGTAAGCTAACGTACAGTAGGATGTTTGACATGACTTTGTGCTTTCATTACTTAACCCTGCGATATCAGAGTGCACTTTATTGTTACATTGACTGTATGTATTATTCTGTGTGTAGCTAGCTCACCTGGCACGGATGCACCGAACAGTGTCGAGCTGCCAAGAGGCCTGTTGGGTTTGTCCACCTGATGGATTTCCTTTTAGCGCCAAACTGCCTTAAAAATCAGTCCATTTATTGTCCATCTGTCTATTAAGGGACATTTGCGATTTATATATCACATTCCAAGATTGCCGGCCATTGTGAATACTTTCTCTTGAGGTCGGCTATCACGTAAACCATAAAATGGAGCGTTCGTTTTAATTAGAAGTCAGTCCTATTATAATTGGCCCAAGCTGCTCGCAACCGCCCACCTCAGTTTTAGTGAGGTGTGACGCCAAGTTGTGTCTGTCGAGAATTGCATTCCCGTCGCGGCCCTGCGCACAGCCACAGCAGAAACTACACAAAGAATGCTGCATCGTTTTCAAGCCGTATTTTGTCTCAGAAATCCCTACATGTGCGCTAGTTTCCGCTGTAGCTGCGGGCGGTTCCGCGACGGGAATGCAATTCTCGGCAGGCGGACACAACTCGGCGTAACACGTAAAAGTCTGGAAATAATACCATATTGTCACACAAGTAGTGGTGGGATACGGTATGTTTAGTGCAACATGTGTACCGATGTGAAGACTATCTTTTGACGATTATAAAACTGCCCATGTTTCTATTTTGTCATATTTACATTTTCCTGTAAGTCAAACAACATTAAATAGCACGATTTTATAATGGGGTTTTGATGGAAGTGATTCCACGCTTTTTCCACATCACACACCTCACAGAATAGACTGACATTGTTGATGGACATCATTTATGCATGCATGTATGTATGAATATGGAGAAGATGAATCCACATCATAAAAAGTCTAAAACAGTGAAGTGTCTGAGATGTTTCGGAGGGGGTTTGATGCTGGTACATTCCGATTTCTGAAGGCTATTTGTGATGGCTTGGTAGACATCTACTTTCACTTTCACAACATCAGGCTTAATAACTAGGTGGGGTGTCAAATACAGAAGTGCAGGTGGCCTGCAGGCTGCTTTCACTAAGAGCGATATTAACATTCACATTAATCATATATAATATCATTTAAAATAATGAGTGTGACGCCTGTTATACATTTCTCACTGTCTGGTCAAAGATAGATTAATGTACCACATTCTGCTAGTTTGGTTTGATGCTGGGAGCAGACATGGTGCAACTGAGAGAGCATCTAGCGGATGGGTGGAGCTTTGGCCACCTGATCTGGTGTTACACCTCCTTTCACTCTATAAATCTCAACCATTCATTACCGAGTACCTGAAACTAGAGCGCTGCCTGCTCTTCACTCACAATGGAGGCTTCTGACTAATAGGCGGGTAATTTGACACTCATATTACAACCTGCCTGTCATTGTTTGCTTTATTCTGCACTTTTTCTTTTTTCCAAGCTTGGCAGGCAGTTTATGAGGCATAGTTATATTTAGCTGGAAAGCCCATGACACTCTCAGCGTCCTTTGACCTTGTTCACCGCTGCACTGCTTTGTAGATTTCCACCCTGACTACGCCACAAATAACAAACTCTTACTAAAGCACAAGTATGTGCTGAATGCAGTTTGAGTTTTTTGCCATCTGTGCTATCACTGTCTTGCTGTGTGCATGTACTGTAGATAATAAACCACTAATGGATTGATTGAAATGTCTTGTTTTCTGTCCACGGCAGGTGTGTATGGATGGGGCCTGGCCTCACTCAACCCAGGTAAGAAGCTATTCCACTTACCAGTAACGTGTATAAATCATTACTGCAGATCTTTCACGAGTAAACATTTCAACATTCTGATGCATGACAGCGTGACATTATTGTGTTGACACACTGATTCAAAGCTGTGTCGACAGGCAGCGTTTCACAATCCACACACACTGACTCTGCATTCTGCTGTTCATCCGTCAGTCCAAACAGAGAGCCCCTTCATAGAGATCATCGAGCAGCCCAAGCAGAGGGGGATGAGGTTTAGGTATAAGTGTGAGGGGCGTTCAGCTGGCAGCATCCCCGGAGAGAAGAGCAACGACACCACTAAGACCCACCCGGCTATCAAGGTGAGCAGGATGCAGCTAACCGAGCATGTTCTCTAGCAGCCGTTTAATGTAGTTTAAATGACACAACAGGCATATGATCCACTTTGCTATAAATGTAACTATACGTAGCAAAAGTCAAGGAGGTTAGTATATTGTTAAAGGGTTCACATTTTCTCTATCTCAAAACAACACTGGCATGTCCATATATACATTTCGAGGTTATGGTTTGTCCTGTCCATACTGGCTGCAAAGAAGTCAAACCAGAAAACATGGCAGCAGCAGGAGATGGAGGAGGTGACTGTTAAAGCTGGTAATCAAAACAAAGATCTCATTTGTTCAGACCAAATCAGGCGCTGCGGTGAAAAGGCCCGTCCTCCCATTTATTTGAATGTGGGTAGTGCGTTTATGCTGCTGAGGTGGGGGCCGCAGGGGCCGCCGAAAACCCCCGCAGCGTCCCTGCAGTTGCCAGTCACGCCAGTGACCGCACGCCCAGGTGAAGAAGAACCTTTTAGCAGTGTAGCATTCCGCTGTTTACCGAGCAGCTTGTGAACATGGAAGAGAGAGATCGGTCGCCGTGCAGTCGCTCGGATTGTATCGCTCTTCAAGTTGGAATTGCTGGTTAGCATTTCTACTTGTGCCACCCTCATGTAGTGACACTCCCACATCGCCGTGCAAGCCTGTGCTGATTGCCGCCACGCCTGAGTTGGTCTGAATGCAGCCTTAGAGGTGCTGGTAGGTGGATTGTTTTTCCTTTGGACAGAGCAACGCTAGCTGTCCCCCCTGTTTCCAGTCTTTATGCTAAGCTAAACATTAGCTCTCTGTGAGAAACTAGTCCTTTTGAAGGTATTTTGATCTTTTTCTGGAGAATTTTTCTCTCCATTCCACGTTTGATTGAAGCCTTACAGCATTTATCCCCTGTGTTTTATTTTCAAAAAGAACTTGCTTGTAGAAGTCACAAATGACAGAATTTGCTGATAGTTGCAGTAAATCCATGTGTTATCATGGCTTCCACTCTAGCCATTATAACACAAGGAAAATAAATGAACATTTGTAAATCAAAGCATTATGAGCTGTGGCACACAAAATTGCCTTTTGGAGCCCTTCAAGTATGACATATTCCTTCTGCAGGTGCACAACTACAGTGGCCCCCTGCGTGTTCGCATCTCACTGGTGACGAAGAACGCACCGCACAAGCCTCACCCCCACGAACTGGTGGGGAAAGACTGCAAACATGGCTACTACGAGGCCGACCTGCAGGAGAGACGAATACACAGGTAGACTGGAGAGTGAGTGTGTGGCTTAAATGTGGCTGACACAAAGAGAGAGAGGCCTAGAAAAGGACCTTGTTGTTTATATAAAAAGACCTGTTTATTGTTGCCTAGTCAAAACCGGTTTTCTCTTGGGTTTGGAGATGAGTAAAACAAACTAGCATGAACAAGTGTCTCGGCTTGCAGTGCTGTCTAGTATCTTGTATGACATTTCAAAAATTGCCAACAGTGACTGACAACATGCTTTTATTTATGTAATGGTTTGACCTTATATTGCATCATTTAAGCAGTCTGCGTGGGCAGAGGGAACTATGTTTGTCTGTCTGTGATGAAATTCTACTCTCCACTGCCAGTATTGTGATACATCGTGAGTAGGAGTACTGGTTTATATTCGTCTTTTGTTTTGCCAATGCATTGCATTGATTTAAGCTCTTTAAATTGTAAAGACGGCTTAGCTTGACCCAACAAAACAAAGTTAGAATACAGCTATATGGTAGTTTACCTCCTGTTCTGTGGTGACAGGAGCCAAAATGACAAAGATTTCTAGTAGACATCATAGTAAATATAGTCACTATAAAATATATATATATGAGGATAGGGTGTTTTAAGCAAGAGAGAAATGTTTTTTTCAAAATATAATTTCTTACCATAGTTTTATTTGTTTTACATAAAACCGGTAACAGACAAAATAGAATATCAGTTAAACTATGTACAGTATATAAAAAATAGAACAAAGTGTTTAATAAAACGGTCTTTTCTAAGATTGTAGCCATAAAATGGGAGTTTGGAACAGGTCAAACAGCAAAGACACACACCACAAACCAGTTTCATGATTTGAAGCAATATCACTCATCAGAAGTCATAGTACGTGTTTGTCATGTTCTCACAGTAAAGAATAGTTTAAAACCACAAGTAACCACCTGCTTTCTTCAACTTTCACTCAGAAGCAAACATCAGCCTTTGAACTTGAAAGAAATAATGATTTGACATTTATCGTGATAATTATGGATATCACTGCAAACATGTTTGGCCTCATCACCCAGCCCTCAATAACACTGTCTGAAAGGTACCAGTGTGCTAAAGCAGTGCTTATTGACCAAATATATCTCGTATAGAAGTATCAAGGTTTTACATAGTTAACAAGTTTATTATATTATTGGACATAAAATAGCTTCTATTAGTGAATGATAGTGATGGTGCTTTATTATTATAGATGGATTTTATGGGAGCTTGGAGGTGAAACTAAAGATTAAAAACTGTGGTTAATGGAGCTTCAGTTGTTTCTGTCTTAGACTGTATTTGATTTCAGTTTTCAGAACTTGGGCATACAGTGTGTCAAGAAGAAGGATGTGAATGAGGCCATCACTTGTCGGCTGCAGACCAATAATAACCCCTTCAAGAGTAAGTAGTCAGAATAATAACCGGAAGTGTAATTTGTTACTTTCACTCTTGACTGAGAAATACTGATAGCCTACACATGGCAGGATGCAGTGCCCTGCCAGACTGCTGTATTGCCTGATGGTGCACCCCACCCTCTCCCTGTTGTGTCTTGTGTATAGTTCCCGAGGCGAAGGTGTGGGAGGAGGAGTTTGACCTGAATTCCGTTCGGCTTTGCTTCCAGGCCTCTATCACTCTGCCTACAGGGGATCTGTTTCCTCTGGAGCCTGTGGTATCGCAGCCCATCTATGACAACAGTGAGTTGACAACACGTACACACAAGCACATACAATATATTGTCACATACAATACTCTCCATATATATAATAGATGCAGATTTGTGAATGTTGATAGTGATTCTTTTGGGTATAAGTGTGATATTTAATATCTTTTAATTCACACATTGGCGAGTTCACTGCTTTGCGTGGGTAAGCTGATAAGACTATATTGTATTTTAATAAAAAAACCATTGTCCGTGTAAGCTGTGTGTAGCCACACAATTGCAGGGAAGTTCACACCCTCCTTCAACCTTTAAATCCCTGACACACTTTGTTCCTCTTTGCATTTAAACTTTTCTTGTCAGCCTGAAGCCATTTACAAGAATTAGTCTCAATAGTAATAGTAAGTATCTTTATTCTCATTCAGTTGCTGTGCCCTTTTTTAACTCAAGTGAAAGCCAACTGAAAAGCCAGCAAATGTATAGAAAATGTACTCTTTTTATTATAAATTGCTTGGGAATAAGTTGTTGCCAAAATATAATGTTTGCAACAGTAAAATGTATAGAAATGTCATGTTCAAATGCAATGAATGGGAAATATGGTCACGAAAACATTTTGAAATGTGTGCATTTTTCACAACAATGAACACAATCCAGGAGTCGCCACAGTGTTGAGGATCTAATGTGTACATCTGTCACTTGTTTCACATTTGAAATGTGACATAACAAATGAAATGATTACACTTTGAAAAAAATACTGTTTAAAAAATTGAGAAATTTACTTTTTGCTTCACTGTGGTATAATTAAAATCTGAGAAAAATACAGTAGCTACATAATTAGAAACAGCTTCCAGTGCATTAAAACAATTGTACAAACAGAAAAGACCAGATTACAAAAATGTCTGTAGAGGAAGAATGTAATATTTTGGCTGCCTAAGGCGTGTAGTGTTGACTTATCAGCCACAGCCCAAATTCCTCTGCAGAAGAAAAGGTGTACGATGATCATCTGTAGCCTTGGTGTTGTATTTATTTGGTCATAAATGCTTTTTGTGTCTTACAGGGGCCCCAAACACAGCTGAGCTGAAGATCTGCAGAGTCAACCGCAACTCTGGAAGCTGCAAAGGAGGAGATGAAATCTTTCTGCTGTGTGACAAAGTGCAAAAAGGTCAAATAGTTGTTGATGGGTGAATCATTTTGGAAGGAAAAACTGAAAGAACATAAAGACACAGCACAACTCTGAACATTTACTTTCATCAATTTGAATCCAAAAATAGAACTCTGAACTGACTAAGCAGACGTAAAGCTTGAAATACATCTGGGGCAGAACAGGAGTAAAGCTTTCACACCCACGAGATATGAGTGGGCGTTATTATGCTGACGGTACACCGGCTCTTGTTGAACATATGAATAGAACCCTGACTCTCATTATAAAGTGTACTACAGTCTGTGATTACCTACATGTTTCTTTACAGTAACACATTCAGCCCATTTCTTTTTCCTTTAATCACACACCTTTTACTTGAAGTTTGACAGCTGAAGCTAATTACAAGGCTTCCAAGCTGTTGTCAGATTTGTGTTGCTTCACAACAAAAGTGATCTGACACTGACACTTTGAGCTCCCGTACTTTAATAGCAACGCTCACAGCAGATTTTCTATTGAAGCTGGAGAGAAATACCTCTGCATGATGTTGATTCTTCTTTTAAGTGGGTAGTCCATTCTCAGCTTTAGTATCGCCTTACTTATTTCCCATTTTCTGTTCCCCCACAGAGGACATTGAGGTGCGTTTCTTCCAGGACTCCTGGGAGGGAAAGGGCACTTTCTCCCAAGCTGATGTCCATAGGCAGGTGGCCATAGTTTTCCGTACACCGCCGTACCGCGACACTAACCTCTCTGAGCCTATTAGAGTCAAGATGCAGCTCCGCCGGCCCTCTGACCGCGAGGTCAGCGAGCCAATGGACTTCCAGTACCTGCCCACTGACCCAGGTAAGAGGCAATGTTCTCATGTTTCCATATGATGTCACACAAGTTACTAATGAAAGCTTTTCCTGAGAATAGTTAAAGCAATAAAACTGCTTTTTAAATATGGCACCTGTAGATGAATACAGGCTGAGTGAGAAGAGAAAGCGTACAGGGGACATGTTCCAGAACCTGAAGCTGGGGCCAATGCTGTCTAGTGGTAAGTTGAAATTATTTCTTCATTTTGTTTACATTTATTTTATCTACCCTCTGTGTAATGCATCCTTGGGTTTCCTGAAAGGTGCTATATAAAAGCTATTATTATTATTATTATTATTCTATAAAATAAAGTAATAGTGAATATTTTGTGTAGTTGCAATGTAATACAATCATGTCTGTTGGAATTTTAGTGTCCATTCCACAAGACAGGCGGCACTTAAGCCCAGCAAGGAGAACAGTCACAGCCAAGCCTCCATCAATGAATGCACAAGCTGGTGAGTGTGTTTCATTTCTTCATATTATGGTGGTTCTTTTGATCACTGCAGAGATTGGCTGTGATTTGAATAGAACAAAAAGTTGATTAATAGATTCATCAGCAACTATTTTAATCATTGACTGTCACTTATCAAGTAGAAATGTCAGATAATCTGTGGTTACAGCTTCTCCAATGATATCTTGATTAGTCTAAAATAATTATCAAAATAAATTAGTTTTTACTGTATACCTACTGTATTTTGGTTGAGGTCCCTAATAAAGTTCTACCAATAATTAAGAGTGTAGTGTAAATCTGGCATTTGGCTTTTTTCTCCTTCTCTTTATCCTGTCATAAAGATATAAAGGCAGCATCTGAATCTGTAGCAACAAAGGTTATTTAAAAACATCCATAAAGTGATGATTTCTATAGGTAGTTGTCTGTATAAAGTTTGCACAAGATTTTCAGTATCAGAACTTTACTTTGTGTGTGTGTGTGTGTGTGTGTGTGTGTGTGTGTGTGTGTGTGTGTGTGCAGCAGCTGTGGTGCCCCCTGGTGCCAGTGGAGCGAAACCCCAGCCCTCCTACTCATACAATCAGCCAGGCCACCTCTTCTCAGTCCAGCCCAAGGTAGAGGCCTCTTCTTCCATCTCTGCTGCAACTACAAGCCAAACATGGAGGATCATGGAGAGCTTGAATCTGGGCAACCAGCCCAAAGCCACTCCAGTGCCCAACTTCGCAATGACCCAGCCACCAGCATCCTCCTCTATGACCATTTCCACTGCCAGCCAGGACTACTCAACCGTCAACCTGTCAGACCTTCATGAATTCTTCCCCAACATTTCCTTAACTATCCCCCAGGAGCCAGCAGCGTCTCAAGGAAGCACGGCCTCCTCCCAGACCAGCAGCTCCTTCACCCTCCAGGGCTCTCAGTTCCGGGTTGACGCACCACTTGCGGACGATGATATCCCAGAGTTCCCTAGCTTTACCGAAGCCCAGGCCCCAGGCGCACTGGACAACCTAAATATGGATGACTTTGAGGACCTTCTGAACCCCCCCCTCATGAGTGAGAGTGGAAACGGCGTCTCGATGTTGGCTCATGTTTCATGCCAACAAGCTGCCCCTCCCAGCTCCTCTACTGTGGCCCAGAACAGTGCAGCATCCCAGAACACTTGTGACCCCGCCAGCAACCCAGGAAGCACCTGGATGAATTACCCCAACAGCATTGTCAACTTGCTTCACAACGAGGGCATGATCGACATCGCACCCAACAACCACCACCGGCCCGCTGAGCTGGATGAGTATGATGAGTTGATGTCTGCAGACGAGGATCGTCTCATTTCCATTTTTAACAATGGAGGCCAAGCTGAGTTTGTGTCAGGACACCAGACTTAAAGTTTGTTCATGTGATTTTATTATGGACATATTTACATAGACCACTTGTATCTGTCCCTTTTAGCCTTCAGAACTAAAACTTCTTTGTCAAAGACAAAAAAAGGAAAAAGGTCAAGAGCTTTAAGAGACGGAATGTAGCAATCCTGCTCACTGTGGACATGCGTATTCACTTAGTGGGTTTGTCAGGGCTTATGTAGTTTGCCTGACAAATGAGAAAATACAGGATTTTATCGCCCTTGTTAAGCTCATATTTAGCATAAATCATTAACATTATTATTACAGTAGTCACCTGATGTTAGAAGATTGACCACAAACAGTTTGTTTTATAACGACAATTGGATCAGATGCATTGCTTAATTCATATTTTCCTGTCATGGTTATTTTCTGTGGAACATGTGAAGCATGTTTTTGTACTAAAAATATTTGGTAGCTCAGATCAGTGTTAATTAAATATGTTAAGTGAAATGTAAGTTTGTTATTTTAAACAAAGTGGCTGGTATGGTCAGTAAGACTTAGAGGTAAGTCTATGCAAATGATGTCCATTATCCTTTTAATTATCCCCATGTATTACTTTTGGAATAGAATGTTTCCCAAATTTCTGTAACTGTAACAACTGTCTTATACAGGTGCCTTTGTTGAATCTCAACAAAATGTGGTAATGTGTTATGCACCAAATGAAGGTCTACATGTAAATAATTATTAAACAAGCAACAATAAGTACATGCTTATAGCAGAGAACAAGATGTCCATACACCACATTTATGGAGCTGTATCAGATCTTGTTGTGTCTAGCAATATAATTTTCTTCTGGTTGTTTTTTTAAAGTTACTTTATGAATATGAGTGGGGGGGTGGTGGCTGAGAGGTACAGCTGTGTGCCTATCAACCGGAAGTGTCTGCTAAATGTAAATGTAATGAATATTGCTGCAGTATCAGTTTCAGATCTGTGTGTTGATATTCTGTGTCAAAGAAAGCTTGATTGAGATGAGTGATTTTTATACTGGTATGATGTAAGCACATTATACTATATGCCTTTATTTGCTGTCATAAATGATTCATTGTCAAAATTCAAAAACACTTATTGGCAATAAAAAACAACATATTAAGATGGTCTTCAAAAGTAGACTTTATTTGGCAACTCTTATTTTGGTTCAGTACAAACTAAAAATAATAATAAAGCCAAACCAATGAGAAAAATGTATATTGTAAAAAATAAATTCCTCATTGGATGTAAGTTTTCATCTGAACATGTGATTACAAATTAAGGCTTTCTTTAGCCATCGGGTAAGTGTCATTGCATTACAAACAGAACCGCCACAATACAAATACTCATGAATGAAATGATTTCAATACAAAAAAGCGACAATAATTCAGGTCACTTACAGCATGAGAAGATGAGACTGAAATTAGATTTAGTGATTATTTTTTTTGCCAAAATGAAGAACTTGAGATCAAAATTCAATCACTGACTTCCAGAAACCTTCCAGTCAGTGAGTTAGTGCTGTGTTACTGCACAGCCAAGCTCATTTAATGACAGAGTGCCTTTTCATTGATCTGTCCTGCACACCCTCATATTCTGAGAGGCTTATGTCACTTCAAGATTGGTGACTTTGTTCACAATGTGGGAACGTCGGGGTACACACTCCAGGTCAAATTTGCTTTCATATATGGTTGGACAAAGCTTCCAGCGGTTGTTGCGGTAGATTCCCAGGTATGTGTACACGTCTGGCTTGTAAGAGAGAGGGCATTTGACCCCTGTGGCACGGATGACTGAGTCCAGCCTTATAACCTCGCTCTCATCAGTGAAGTTTTGGTTATAGGCACAAATTACCTGCTTGCCCTCTCCCTTGGGATTATGGGGACTGACTTTAACTGAAGAGATCTTCCCATCCAGGGCTGCTCTGGCCACACACTCCCAGGCATGGTCCAACTTGAAACCAGAGTCCAGGTGCATCAGCCACTTGCCCGTGAGCACGCCATGGTTCAGTGCCAGCTCCTTCACTGTCTGGAAACTTGCAGGCCGACCACTGGCTAAAAGTTTGTCCCAACTCTCCTGGAGACCCATCACATCCCCAGCGCTGGGGCAGTAGTTTGTGCCCAGCACAGCGATCCATCCCACTGGGCTAGCACCACCTTCCTCATCACCAAATCTGTGCACTTGTGAGGGCCTGTTGCTCTCCAGCCAGCCATCAAACTCGGACCTAGGAGTTTTTCTCGAGTCAAACACAATCCAGGGGTCCATGTCTGCAGCCATCGCTTCAGCAGCATAGGTCTCTGCAGCAAAGGGGGTCCGTACCTCGCCATCTACAGGGGCCTCTTCCTCCTCCATAATGCTGTCAGTGTAAAGCTATTGAAAGAGTCCTGGAGAGTATCCTGTTGAAAAGAGGAAGGTGTTTGATATTTTTATTTAAACCACAAGTGCAGTCTCTGTTTTAGTTTATAGTACTTCCTAACCCAGACAGCAGTGGAAAGCTGGATTACTTGCGAATGTTTACTGCTACTTTACTTTACTGCTAGCTAACATGCTACATTAGCAAGACTTGTTTATTAGCTAACGTCTGTCCACCGATTCTTATATTTAAAAAATAAGTTGCTATCCGTTTAGTTTGTGTATCGTCTAAGTTGACGACATAATTACACGCAGATTTAGTTTCATGTCGATGTTTATTTTATTGGTTGGATCCAGTCTTAGTGTAGCTAGCCGTCTAGCATGTCATTTTACCGTCGTCCATGTTCGTCTTCTCGACACATTTGGAGAAAGATTATTTAACTTAATTTAATACGCTATTCCAGCTGTTGATCACAACTAACGTTATAACACACATACTTTACATGTGGACAATAGGAATGGTCGCAGTCTATGGACGTAAAGACCTAACCAACCTGCAGATGTTGATTTGTTGTTCTTCCGTAGCGCAGCCCGGTGCTTTGCTCCTGTCTGTATCGAAAAGCGGTATGATGACAGTTTTTGTCTTGCCTATCTACTAAATCACGTACGTAGGAAGTTGTTTGTTCTTTTGATAAATTCGGCGCACAAACAAAGTAGGTAAAGCTGCGTTGTTATAAAACAAATACAATACACCCTTGCTGTAACTACGATATGCATTTAAGCATTGTAAATTAAGCTTTAACTTACTGAATTTAATTAGCGTATCCAATGACTCATTAAATTACAATATAGCGTTAACAGGTTCCTCGGGCTGTGTTTATCCGCAAGTATGCAAGCTGGCATTCATTTTAGTTTTTTTATTCTGTGTAGATATCAAGTGCAATAGTCTTAGCGTTACACATTTAGCTCAAAATAAACCTAATGTGTACATAGTATTCATATACAAGTTGTGAGGCGTAGTGTGCTCCAACCTGACGGCGCTGTGACCCTGCGGAACCAAGCTGACCTGCCAGGCACAGGGAACTAGTTACGAGTCGACGACGTGCTAAGGAGTTAGCCGGTTAGCAACTGCTATCTAGTGTTGCGCGGTGGATGTGATTTATATATGATATAGAATAATACTCAAGAATATATTGTATTTTATTTTAGGTAAGCCATCCAGGTAATTTAATTATGCCCAGCAAAAAGAAGAAATACAACGCCAGATTCCCTCCGGTAAGTTTAAACTTTGCTGAACCGGTGTAAGACTAGCTAACGTTAGCAAACTGTGATTGAAAGCTAACTTCTATAGCTGGCTTGAATGGGATTCGGCCTGTATTGTTGACCAGAGAGCTAATAAGCTAACTAGCAAACAGATGCAAGCCATGTTTCACTAAAATGTATATTACACTACCATTATACCAATATTGTTGGCTTCATTGAATTTTATAACTTACTTTGTATCCCAGTGTTTGCTAAGGTACGTTCAATTTGTGCGACTTAAGTTAGCTTGCGAGTTCACTATTTAACGTTGTTTTTAGCATGACAAGCTAGCTAAGTGAAACTGAACGTTATGCTTCTGAGCAAATCTGTTGTTTGTAGGTGCACGTTAAGCAAACTGATCCGAGGTGTTAACAGTGCACACACTACAGAACATCGGGTCAACATGACCGGCATAAATGGTTTTAAACATGTATTCTATGAATGTACTCTTATCATGATCCCGACGATTCAGAAGTGTCTTCTGTATTTTGGTAACATGCAACGGGCCTTGGGGTTTTGGTACACAACAAGCTATCTTTAAACATCCAAAAGATAAACTATCTTGTCAATGTATTCACACACATTGTCTCACTGTACACACATACGTAAAACTAAACATTTTCTCATTGCAGGCAAGGATTAAGAAGATTATGCAGACAGATGAAGAAATAGGAAAAGTGGCTGCAGCAGTGCCTGTTATTATTTGTATCCTTCCTTCCAAATATTTTAATATCACTGCAGGTTTTGATTTATTATGCATGTGTTTTTAATGTACAGAATGATGTTGATTTTAAGTTGTCTTGATTCATTTAGACAAGTGATCTCAAACTAACTCAGAGCTGAAACTGTTACTTAATAAATAAAGGAAAAATTTATTGAGATCGATTAAGTTCGACTTTGAAATCATTGCAAACTGAATATCTGTAGGCTCTGGACTGTTGCTCGGACAAAAGAAGACTTTTGAAAAAATCTCGTTGGGCTCTTGGAGCTTGTGATGGGCATTTTTTTTTCTTTTTTTGACGTTTTCCAGACTGATAAGTAATTGAAATTATAATATAATTAATGACAGATTAATCAATAATGGAAAAAAAAAGTTAGTTAGTTCTAGTCTGACTATATTTAGTAAAATGTATTCATTGCTGTTCTATCTGTAGTTAATGAATGGCATTAGCAGTGGAAAGTGATATTTGCTGTTTTTGGTTCTGCACAGTTACAACATAAGTTAGTCTATGTAAGTCAATCTGTTTTATTTAAATTAAGGACACAGACCTGCTGCATCATAACTTCCTTTACCGATGCGTCAGCGAGAGCCCTGGAGCTTTTTTTGGAATCATTGCTTACAAAGGCCTGTCAAGTCACCCAGTCTAGGAATGCAAAGACAATGACAACATCGCATCTGTAAGTTTTTATGTTTGTGTGTGTTCTGATAAAGAACTAGTCTGTATTGCACTGTGTTGGTACATTTAGGCACTTCTTTAGGTGTCATCCTCTGCTCAGTTCTGACTGCCATGCTGTAGGTGTGAATTCAAGCAGCCAACAGGAAATCATATTCAAGTTGTAATCTCATTTTGGATAAATGTAGCTGAAAAGGTGTTATGTTTTCATTTTCTTTGGCTTTAGATAAGGACAAACTGTGTATCACTGTGAATCACCAGATTCAGAGTGACAACACATGTGACTTAGATTCTGCATTTATCTATCTCTTTGTCTATTTGACACCAGTTTGATTTTTTACTCGAGTCTAAATGTGAGTCTGTTGAGATAGCAAGGTACTGATTTTAAAATTGGATGTACATGTGTGTTCACAGAAAGCAGTGTATTGAGCTGGAGCAACAGTTTGATTTCTTAAAAGACCTGGTGGCAACGGTGCCGGACATGCAAGGCGAGGGAGAAGAGAACCACACAGAGGGGGGAGCAGAAAAAGTCCCACGCAGGTATCTTTCTGTCTCTCACACACACACACACACACACACACACACCCCAATACACCATGTCTGTATAGCACCACAACTACCAAGGAATTAAACGGTTCAAAGTTGACAGCAGGAAACTCTGGTATGAAATGTCGTATTTCACATACATCGCTAATCCAGGTTGTTATTTGTGCCTTGTCCAATCACTGTATCGTGCAGCTAAATTTGACTCATTAATGTGATTTATCACTTGATTAGTCTATTTATAATTTAATCATCTCTGATAAGTGCATGCACCCACACTATTATGTGGAATACATGAATCACTTATAGGATGACGCTCCTTATATGGATGCAAGGACGGTTACCTATGTTTTTTCCAGTAACAGCTATTACTGCAAATTGTTAGTCATCCTTGCGGTGTTACCTTATCACTGTTTCCATTTTATTTTGAGAGTATAAATTAACTACAAAAAAGACAATCGAGAGGGTGCATTGTTTCAGCTCTACAGAGTGAGAAGTAATTATTGAGGATTGTAGACAAGAGAAAGCAATATTGACTGCCAAATCAAACATTGGTACAGCAGCCAAATTGAAGCAGATAATTAAACATCAAATAAAGAGTAAGAAGACTTATTTCCACAGAGTGTGGCTGATTCTATTGCGATTCAATTTAAAGTGGTTGTAAGCTCCAAATATTTAGGCACTTGGTGTCAGCTGTGGGAATGAGGCATGTGGAGTCACAGTTCCTTTTGAATATAAATGTCAAAAAGTAATTTACACCGGCAGTATCGCTCATGTTATTCCCTGCAGAATTGTCTCTGTTTATCTGAATAATGCATGGGGGGGTGACTTTCCCTGCAGCCTAATGTTGCACAATGACTTTCTAATTTTGATTTGTTTTTAAGCTAAAATTGTATTACATAAGGATGCAACTAAAAACCAAAATTGTTTTTGGTTTAAAACATCTGTCACGGGTGTTTTTGCATAAACTGCTAAGTGTAAATCTGAATATCTCTGTCTCATGTTGTTGTTGTTGTTGTTGGCTTAGGAGGAAGTAATTTCAAACTGTTTTTTGTTTTAGAAAAACTCTTGTTATTATGTCACCACAAAACAGACCTGAACTTGCTTAAACAATTTATTATTACTAACAATTCTGAATGAAGGTTTTTTTAAAATATTTTTACAAAGTGTCTTTTAATGACAATAATCAGTAAGTGTGTGATCAGTTGTTGCCTTCTGTTAACAGCTTTCAGACCAAGCAACGAGTAGGCCAGTCATTTATCCACATCGCTCAAGGAACTTCTCTAGAATCCTGTAGCATGACCTTGACTTGAACTTCTCTGAAATGTCCTTCCTCCACAAACCTGAAACCGTACATTTACATAACGTGTGGTTCTTCTTCTTTTTCTCCCCAGGGGTCGAAAACCAGGGTCTGGCCGCAAAAATGGAGGGGCTGGTTCCAAAGGCAAGGACAAGAAGTTGTCTGGCACAGAGTCCGAGCAAGAGGTGGGAGTTTGCATTCAGAGTGGGGATGTCTGTGTGTTTGAGGTAAGAAGGCTCATTGGTGCATTTCTTGTGACGGAAACAGGACGACTCTGAGGACAGTGAGACAGATGGAGATGAGGAGGACGGCTCTCAATCAAGCACAAATCTGCAGGCTGCATCCAAGTTCCACAGGTATAGACACAAACCGTGTGTATTGAGATACTGTATATTAGCAATCAACAAATTAATCGGGCCACGATCTGGCATTTTGATGAAAGCAGCAGCGCTGCACTCACAAGGCTGATAAACAAAACGTGTCTGCAGACACATCCGCAGGGAGTCTTGTCAGTGTGGCTCCCTCCTTGTGTCAATTTCACCATTATATGGGCAGACGTCAGTGGTTTCTGTGGAGCAGTGGGAAACATTTGGGGGGGCATGCCAATGCTAGATGTAATGTTACCTGATAGAAAACAATAAGACCGTAAGAGAGTACACTCTTAATAATATATACAATGTTTACTGTCTGTATAATTAGACTGATTGCTGTCTTTTACTGAGACTGTGATTAACATGTTGAATTGGAACAGTAAGCCTTCAACAGTCTCAACTGCTTACAGGGCTTGGTAAACTACTGTATGGACGTCCCTAGCCCCTACTCCTACCCCAGAAACATTTAGCACATTTGTGATGGTTGTGGGAAGGTAAGCAAGTTAATTGTGAAGCCTTTAATTGTTGGTGCTGTGATCATTAAGCACAGTAGATAACAAACATATTTTCATCAGTGGCAATCATATAAGTGATTATGTCATGCAAAGTTAGTCAGTAGTAGAGTATCATCAATAGCCATCTAGCAGAACTATTCTCAAGTGGGCAAAACCAGCAGCACCTGCAGTCAGCTGAGGCAGAGGAGGTAGGATTGATGAGCGTCTGAAGTGAACTATTTCTGCTATTGTAAGTGATTGTTAGTTAAAAGCTAGTTAGCTAGTTACAGTCGGTTGCATTTGCTAATAGAGAGCCTCGGTTCTACAAGTGGGCTTACGTTAACAGGAGTCCTAAAGCTGGCGTTAACATTATCAACTTGCCAACATTATGAGCTTCTTGCTATAACATAAAGTTGTGCACTTGTGTGTGTGTGTGTGTCTCTCCCTCTGTGGGTGTGCGTGTTTGTCTGCGCTTCAGGCTAACTTGGCACAGTGTTTGGGCTTGTAACCGAGTCTGTCAGCAAACATTCAAAAATATGTTCCGGGACGGTTTTTTGAAGGTGGTGGAAAAAGTTAATTTGGTGCCCTGTATTATACCTCTCATGCACCCCACTATAAACATTTGCCTAAATTTCCTCAGTCATCACCGTCTTTTCTAAATGTTGTCAGGTGTCTCCCAACATAAAGGACAGCAAATCTAACCTAAAACTGTTAGTGACTAACACTAAATATGTATTCTGTTACAATGCATAGAATTGTTGTATTTTATCAGATGCAAAAGACAAGAACAAATAATAATAACACAATATCAGCATTATATATCGGCCATCAGCCACCCTGCTATCTAAATGTCAGCACTGGCCATTGAAAATGTATTATCTGTGGACCTCTACTGAATATCCAGATTGCATGTACATGCTGTTGTCACTGTTGGTTGAACAGTGTAAACATGTCACCCAACCCTAGACTGCAATCTTACTAGGTCGCACCTACTTTCATTTCCTCGTCCTTTTCAACACAACACAAGTCTGAATGGAACGATAAGATAAAAATAAACGCTAAGATTAAATGCACATCTTGTTCGTCTGATTAAGAGCCTGTGCATTTAGCTCTTTCCGTAAAGGCCCTGCTGTGTCAGAGTAAAGCAATAAGCATGTAAATTAAGCTAAGATGTGCTAAAATGATCCACCGTAAGCTTGTCCACATTTCATTCACAAGAGAGAGAATGTGCTATTTCTTCTCTCAACAGCAAATAATGACAGATATATTGTTAAGTTGTTTGGAGGCTCACTGCTCTTATTATATACATTTACAACTTGTGTGCCACCTGGTAGAGATGGAGAAAGCTGGTGGATCACCTTGCAGCCCAAAACAGGGAGAGGGCACTGTTTTTCCACTATGCTAAAACCATCACTTCCACACTACTCTCTCATTCGAAGCAGGTGTTAGGTTTAGAGTTTACACTGGAACATATAGTGTACTCACAACAGCAAGTATGCTGTTGATGGACACAGTGGAATTGCAGGAGCTTCTCACAGCTGGAAAACTTGAAACCGTTCTAGATGGTGGTAAGATAGCATTTTGAACACCCCCAAAAAATAACTTAAATACATTTTTCTATTTGTTTAATTACCTAAAGCCCCACTTTGATCTACATGCAGTGGCACACAGATTCTATCATTTCCTGTTAGAATTAGAATATACACTACCGTTCAAAAGTTTGGGGTCACCCAAACAATTTTGTGTTTTCCATGAAAAGTCACACTTATTCACCACCATACGTTGTGAAATGAATAGAAAATAGAGTCAAGACAT
>JAVQJL010074031.1:0-40758 GCA_036024295.1 Nannoperca obscura | reverse complement strand
CCCCCCCGGGGGCGGTGTGCTATGACGAATCCTGCTATAAACAGCTCGGGACATACCCTATTTGGTTACATTTTATTGCTCGTTTACTGAAATAAAGCCGTAATAAATCATGGCACATGTGATTTTACTGTGCATATTACATGTAGATGACAGGGAATCTGTATATTTGAATACACCCATTCCTCTTCAGCACACATGGGCAATAAAGTGTGAGAGAGAGGGGTTACATTTGAAGTACTACATGCACACACATAGGCACAAGAAATAGAACTTTTCCTTCATTTGTATGTTTGTAATTTGTGATAAATGATTCTGCAGTTTTCTGCCTTCAGAGCTCGTCCTCCTTCCTCTCTGTATTTGGGAAAATCGCAGGTTTCAGCAGCATTCA
This sequence comes from Nannoperca obscura, assembly GCA_036024295.1. Taxonomy (NCBI): domain Eukaryota; kingdom Metazoa; phylum Chordata; class Actinopteri; order Centrarchiformes; family Percichthyidae; genus Nannoperca; species Nannoperca obscura. The sequence continues at coordinate 40,370 of JAVQJL010074031.1, read as the reverse complement.
CCAGCAACTGTGCAGGGTGACCGTGTGGGTGGAAATATGAAAGGCAGAAATCTAAATGTGTCTGACACAGCATCCACCGAGCCTCGGTGGATCCCTCGGAGAACTCTGGGTAGACTGGCTGCAGGTATGAGCACATAATTCAAGGGTGCCTGAAGCATTACAGACAAATATTACAGATATAAACCCAGTGGCTGTGAAGAACACGTTGATATAACACCATTTGGTCTAAAAAACAACCCCATCATTTCTAAACAATGTCCTCATTGATTGATGATAAAAAACCAGGACTATTTCTCCACTAGACTTGTTTCTTTAATGACATGACAGACCCAAACATCAAGTAATCATGTTTTGCTAGCTGAGAAATATCAAACAGCATCAGTGTTAAAAAAGGGAGTTTTTGACTGTGGTGGTGGTGCAGTTGTGTTTTTGCCCATCAGGGGGAAAGCTCTGCAGCTCTGCTCCTCGAGGCTCGTGAGACCACAAGAACAACAGCTAATCAAGACCTTTCATTCTGATGGCCGTTGAGAGGAAGATAAGCTCTCTTCACTGCCTCTTGCCCCAACAGCGCCTCATTCTGAAAGGTGAAGGACGGTGATGCAAAGGGCTTAATACTGCTACAAAGCCCCTTTTTTTAAAACCCAGATTATTCCTGATGAGACCCCAATTGACCTACCATCACCTTCACAGTCTGAAAATACTGGGCCTGGGAGAACATAGGTGACATTTCAGGTTATTCTTTTGTTAAATTACTTGTCAGGCTCCAGATAAACTCTTAAGAGTGAAATGTATTTTCCCCAACTTCTCAGTTTGACATATTTCTTCAGCAACCTGTTATCTGACTGAGTTTGTTGTTAAATTATTCATTCAGGGAGCATCAATCATCCTCTCAGCATAACATTTATGCAGGTCACATTCACAGTAACAACGCACTGGTAAGAGCCGACTCGAGCCACCCATGGCATGGCAACATGTTGGAATGGAAGTACACAGGGAAAATGCAAAGGCACCTTGGGGAGAGCTGCTCAGCCAGGTTTGGCCAATACATTACGATTGCTTGAAGTCATTAGCCTCCAATTTCCCCTCCTCTTATTGGGCAAAAGAAATCGTGCAGGAGAGTTTACAACCAGGACTTTTATTTGCAGATGTTTTGATGCATCATCCCTTTCGTTTACTTGGTACTTTCTGTGCAGAAGCATTATTTGTATGGTCCATTACCGATCCAATAAAGCAGAACGTGAGCTGGCTGTGCATGCAATCATTGTTGATTGTGAAGAGGCGCATCAATCCTGGTTCATTACTTCAGGCTAAAAATAAATTAAGATCACTACTGTTGTGCTTCTACCTGTAGCTTAAAACTTGACTTTTTGTTAAAGGACTTTGCTCCCAAGTCGAAAGCACATCCAGTTAGATGTATACTATTAATAGTAATTTTACATTATTTTCAAGTGTTCGGTGAATAGGTTCTCTGCAGGTTGAAGCAGCAAGCTTCTAGAGCAAATGAACCAAACAGGAATTCCCCAAGAAACTGGTGAAATGCTGAGGGTAAAAACAGAGGTTTTCCCATTAAAGACCAAAAATGTCAAAAACACATCGCAGATCAACAGTCTATATCTTGAGGTTTTAAATAATGAGTTCACATAATGAGTTTAAATAACATTTACTTGCTCACATCACACATACAGAGACGACCATGGCGGTACAGATGAGAAGACAGCAGTTAGAATCAAATCGATCACAAAATGGATGATGGTCATACAGTACAGCTGCATCTCTTGGTCCATACACAACACGAGCAGTCCGCTGTAGCGCTACTCTTGGTCGCACATCCGCTTTCAAACATACAGGCAAACGACAAAAACACGAGAAGCAGCAAATTCATTCGAAAAACGCCAGACCAGAGGCAGGTGTGATAAAACAAAACAAAAAAAAAAAAAGTTTTGGACTCAGGAAAAATTATCACGCTCAACTATTTACACAGCAAATAACACAGAAATGGTAAATGTAGATGAAAGCCAACACAGGGCAGGATGATATCACAGAAAACACTGTTAAGGCTCAAGTGTAGCTGCATTTCCTAGCAGTCGCAGAGGTAATGGGTTTTCACAATCAAACTGTCAACCAGATAATTATTCAACAAAAAAAACACAAGGACAGTCATGTCACTGACCAAACTCCTGCCACTAGCTTCCATTAATACCTCCTCAGACAGATTAAACTCCCACCATTACTGGAAAACCTATGAACACGGGCTGCGTCCATCATTCTAGCTGCCATCTACTCGTCTAGAGAAGCAAATTCAACCGAGTCAAGCCTCAGTCTCGTGGAGGAGATGGTTAATGTTCCTGTATTCACCATCTGCTGGCAGCTCGAGAGACGGCACACAGCTCACGTCCACTCCCCCACCCACCCAACTCGCCAAGGTGTGGTGTTTGGACTTTCAAAAGACATTCAAAATTTAACTTTGCAAACAACTCACACAAACACAGAAAATATTCAATATACAACTCATGGGACAAATGAGTGTGAGGAGACTTGAAAATGGCATCTTACAGAGGTGAGAACAGATTAGGATTGTGACCTGTGCCCTCCAAGTGCATCGCTCAACATCCAGTGTAGAGAACAGACTCCGTAAACAAGCTGGAGGGTGCGGATCAAAAGAAACGACGTGGAACAATTGAGGCTAAAGATAAATAAGCCAGAATGGTAAAAAGCGTCACCGTCATGATACACAAGCAGGTACATACAGCTGTCATTGGTGGATGGAAAGCTGCATGTTAACCAATGAGGAGAGGCCTGAATACAGAAATGGTCATACAGAAAAATATACAACCCTGTGGAAGGAAGGGGGGGAACAAAAAACACCATCTCATTTAACAAACTACTGAACTTTTTACATGGAGTTAGGAAGGCCATTTAAAAAAAGTAGAGCCTTGAAGTAAAGCTTGTTTTTAATACTATGCAAGTCCCTTTGCCTGAAATTGTGGACAAGTGTCACTTTAGTGAGATGTCAAAACATAAAAAGCAGCCTATTGCTGCCACTGAAAACTGGCCAAACTATCTGCAGCGCTGCTGATACACCACACTCTACACAGGAATAAAAAAACTTCATTAGCTAGTTAACCATTTTTTTTCACTGTACAAGTTTTTCAACAGGAAATTAAAAGTCAAATGAAAAAAGTAAAAACTTAATTTACCAACACACTAAAATCATATATATACACACACAAAACAGGGGGGAAGAAAATAAAACAACCACCAAGAATTCCCATAGAGTGACACAACTGTCCAGATAGCAACAGGCTGCACTCCCCAGTGCCCTCCAGGGGTCACTCACAGGAGTACACAGGAGACACATCCAAGGACCACCAAGCAAAAGTTCATTGGAGGAGAACGGAGGAGATGCCATCGTGTCCTGGCTGTTGAATGGCTACTCATACAGCAAGAAGCATTGAGCTGTATTTAGAATATACGCTTCCGCTTAAGGTAGGAGTCTGCATAATGGCCACCGAGGCCCTGGGAGTGCTGGCCCACATAGCTGCCCTCAGGGCTCGGCTCGGGAGATGGGATCAGCCGGGAGAACACACGCTTGTGGCTACCAATGGGAGTCTAGAATTGGTAAAAAAAAAAAAAAAAAATACAATCAATAAAAAGAGCAAAAGCCAAAGGGCACGATTCAAAAAGATGAAAAACAAGACAACAAATTGTCTAAATTACCTTCAAAGCATTCCCCAGACCTGGGGGGTAGTTAATGGTTTGGCTCACAGGAGGCATTCCCACAGCCTGAGGACAAACAACCAACTTTCAGTGACCTAGACTTCTAGTGAGGCTCATGCAGTCGCAGCATAACATTAATTATTGAACATGAGCTTATTCTTGGAACCTAACCCTCCACTTTTGATCTCTTCCAAAGCTACCTTGATGTTCTTACACCGAAATGTAATCAATAGTTTCAAACTAAAACAAGTCCAAATCAGTCTGAAGCTTTAGGCTTACCCTGTTGAGCTGGTTGGGAGGGAGGCTACCGTTACAGGAGGCCTCAGGCCCTGAGCTGAAGTAGGACAGGGGTGGACTGGGAGGGTAACTGTAGTGGGGAAACCGCTCACTGTAGTCAGGTTGACGAGACAGCTGCAGAGACAAACAAGTTCACAACTTTGTTACTTTAGGACAGTGTGCATGTAGTTAAACATTCAAAATGGTAGACTAAACACTACCTGCCGGCCGAATCCTGCCAAGGCCCCGGTATCAAGGTTCTCCTGCTGTTCATACCAGTGGGCCAGCGGATCCTGAGGAGAAACACCAGAAGGGCATCAGACCAGATCACATCATACAGCCTGCTGAATGAGCAGCCAGGCACTATATTTTAAATTCATTAAAAAAAAAAAAGGTCACCACGACATAATCTAGCAAAACCGCGCCCATTAATGTCAAAACAAAGTTAAAAAAACACAACATGTATTACCTGGTGCAGCGGCGGATATTCTGGGCTGTAGGAATCCTGGTAGCGCAGGTTGTAGTTTGGCTGTATGCTCTGGTGTGTGTGCTGGTTGGACACATTACTCAGTGTAGGCCTCTTCCTGTAGGGGTGAGGTCTGCAGTTTCCTCCTGAGTAGGGGACGCCAGACAGACTTTATGTGCTGGAATATGTTTACTAGAATTGCCAAGCTGATTGGGCAGAACAAGAGCAGACTGCTAAATCAGAACCACGCAGTTCAGAAGCATGCACCTCACCTGAGGGAAAGATACAGTTGACATTGAGGAAGGCACTCTGGTTCCCATCTTTGGGAGGATCTCCTAGTATGGATACCTGACCGGAGGAAAATAAAAAAAACATAAAAAACGATGCACTTTTGCCATAGAAAAGAAATAAAAAAAAAAAAAATTGTTGCTGATTTACACTTGGGTAGAAAGCTGGACAAGAACACGAGGCAAAAAAGCATATACATGGAAATTACTTGGGACCTCACCCCTTGTGCTGTGAGGCCATCTGCCCCCATCATGCCACCCATCAGGGGCATGGAGATGCCCTGCAAGGTGGGAGAGGAGGTCTGGGGGAAGGTACACGCTGCTGTCGGGGACTCCTGCTCCCTTGCCAGGGCTCTTCCAAGTGGCATTGGCTTCAGGGGGTTTAGAGGATCTGTCTGGAGACCAAGACCTGTGACTACACCACCTGGGGGAAATGGACATGATTGTAAATTACAGTGAATGTAATCTTTAAACGGTCCTGTCGGAGAATTATGGAATTCTACTACATAACATTAAAACCAAAATATGACCAACGAAAAAAAATAAAAATGTTAAAAAAGAAATCACGATTAACAGGCAAAGAGGGCCACAGATGTTTAGCATCACATGCAAAGCAAAAGACATGCAGTTTGTGGCTCAAGGAGCTATGGCTGGAGTCGGCGGATGCCAAACCTTGGGGCAGGTCTCCAAGCAGATGGACTCCCTGCTGGACAGGCAGAGCAGCCAGAGGATTCTCCCCAATGAGTCCTGCCTGCTGGCCAAAGGAGAGAGCAGAGTTCAGTGTCACAAGAGGGTCACAAGAGGCTACCACACTTGAGCGGTGAAACACTGCTGAAAGACACGGGCACACTTAATCAGCAAGGCTTACTCACCGCATGTGAAATTATATGTCCTTACAGAATGGGTATTTACACTTTCGGTGCACAATGTAGTAGTACACCTACCACATCACTCAGAACCACTCAAAAGCACACCCCACACACACACACACACAAAAACAAACTTCACACTTTCCTAGCGAGAGCTTACCTAACCATGCACTGCGTTTTCTATCACCAATGCATAAAAACACCAGGGTCCGTCTGACTTCACCACCACTTCACACACTGATAGCCAAACACAAAGATCACTCACACAAGGTACTAGAGGGTTTTCTTTATTATGCAGCACCTGAGCCCAAAGAAGATGATTTCCCAGAAAGGCTTGCTAATGGTAAAGAAGGACAGAGGAGAGGAGTGTGGGGGAGGGTGGGGGTGGATGAGTAGGAGAGGATGAATCAAAAACATGCTGAGTGGCAAGGAGGTACGTGTCAGAAGAAACGGGTAGAACTGTAGGAGTACCTGCTGGGCCTTGGCCTGGTTCTGAAGGAGGATCTGGAGCAGGGCAGCGGAGAGGGCAGGGTTGGCCAGCAGGGGCATTGTAGGGGCTGCCCCGAGGAGGCCTGCACACACACAAAAAAAGAAAAAAAAAGGTACATCAGGATCCACAGCACCACAACAAATCATACAATTTTTTTTTTAAAAAGCCATTGATTAAGTGCTCGTCAGAACTCCTCACCTTGTTTGTGTCCCTGTGCCAGTGGGTTGAGCAGCATCTTGAGGGTGGCAGGGTTATTAAGGCCTGTAAGTATCTGCATGGCTGTGGGATCAGGAAGGAGACCTTTGCCCCTATTCACTGCCTTGAAGGAAGGGGCCACAAGACAAGGGAATCAGCACAGGAGCTACTGGTTGGCAACATTCATATTAGTACATCGGTTTAACTTAAATACCATGGTTTGGGCAGCGATCAGAGCAGCCAACATGCTTCTTCCAGGAGGGCCAGGGGCACAGAATGACACCCTGACGTGTGTCCCGCCCAGCAGCCTGCCATCAGCGAGTCGCTGTACATCCTCGGCCATCTCAGCTGTGGCAAAATCCAACACCGCAAACCGCCGGAAACTTCCATCTTGTCCCTGAGCCAACTGTGAAGAGAAAAAACCAAAAAGATTTATTTCAATCTCAGACATGATAAGCCCAACTTCTGATGCCAATAAACACAATATACACCGGGTATGGGCTTTGGTTTATTGATAACACGGCGCCATCTTGTTCTATTGCTAAATTCTCCATTTATATATTGTATTGACTTGCTTTTTTAAAGTCCTTGCTTTTATTTAAATGTTTCTGTATATATTATGCTCTTGTATGCACCAAAACTAATTCCTTGTATGTGAAAACCTACTTGGTAATAAATCTGTTTCTGATTCTCCCCTAAACCAAGGGGAAATGAAACCATTTCTTAAATGTTTACAATTACTAATAGATGAGAACTATTCTGCTGACTATTTAGCTTTGGAGTTTCACCAGTCAGCCAGTCATCACTACATGTTTTCCCCACAGGGTTTCAATATTTTATAATTCCAGACAAGTTGTTTCTCAATTAAAACTAGTGCTGGGAAACCAAACTGTTACCCTTGAATCATCACTGCGTTGAAAGTTGCCACAGTCCTAAAAAGAAAAAAAAAGAAAAACTAGAACCAGCAGAAAAGTACTAGTATGCCTGTAGTGCAAAAAGGGCACCCCTCTCTCTCATTCCAGAAAAGCCGCTGAATGACACCACCTGGGGGAGTCAGGTGGTCATCACCATAGAAACCAGCAATGCTCATTGCTATAGAAACTTTGAGTGGCCACGGGCAGGGAATCTGGGGTAAAGGTGAAAGGTACTGAAAGATCACATTTTGGAAAACTATTTTACAAAATGATTCCTGCCATCTGTAACCCCCTCCCCCCCCCGTGTCAATTCTACAACTTTCAGATAAGCATGGCAGCCGACAACTTCATTCAACACCAGAAAGCTCTCAGACGTTGGGTTCATGTGGCTTTGCACAGCATAAATCAGCAGTCTCTAAACAAAGAAACCGTTTACAAGGAAACAATACAACTGCGGGTTGTATTCTACTCTGTTTGCAAGTCAATGCTGAAAGAAAAGCAGCGTAAGGCTGCAACCAATGAATATTTTCATAAGCCATTAATCATTTGATCCCAATTACCTACAGCCCAAAGCAATGTCATGTGTTATCAGACCAACCGTCCAAAATCCAAAAGAGAATCCATTGACTATTATGTAGGACTGAAAAACCTTTGAAAACCTGGGACCAGAAAATGTTTGGCATTTCTGTTTGGAAAAAAATGACAATGAATGAATAGAATTGTTGCAGATTAAGTTTATGTCAAACTACTAAATCGCTTAATGGACTATTTGTTGAGCTCTAAAGTGGCATTACCTTTATTACAGTTGCCATAAAATACTATCTGGACGATTTATCCTTCTGAAATCGTTAAATGTGACATGTAGCAGCGTGTGTGTGTGGTTAATTTGACCTGGCAGAAGACTGGCGCATGGGTGTCTGCCAGGGCGTTGCGGAGGTCTTGGGCTGTCAGCAGGCTTGGGGGCAGGCGGTCAACGCACAGGCATTTAGAGTGCAGCAGTGGGTATGTAAGGGAGCCAACCTCAGTCCAGTGGACATACAGCATGCGGGAGCCCAGCTGTTTTCCTAATAGCTCTGACTTGGCCCTGGCCGCCGAGTCCTTCTTCATGTACTCCACAAAGCCATAGCCCTTGGAATGGCCTGTGGAGGCGCTGTACACCAGAAAGCAGCGCTCCAGGTTACCGAAGGGTCGCACCAACTCCTCAAACTGCTGCTGGGTGAAAACACAGGGCAAGTTGGCGATGCACAGCAGAGCATCGGTTGGCTGCAGCTGCACGGAGATCTCCCTGTCCCGCAGCACATGCTGGTGGAACTCTTTGATGGCACACTGCGCCTGTTCCCCATTGAGCAGTGTCACAAACGCTGAGAGGGGAAGAGAGACAATAACACAAAATGGTGTAAAGTGAGGGAGTGACATTTGTTCAGTCAGCATTAAGAGAATCTATGTTCATACACAGCAGGTCTCAGGCGGAAAACGTTGGTTGATTCTCCTTTTGCAGGCCTGATAAAAGACGAGCTAGTGGCACAATGTCACCCCGCACCAGCTCTTATGTCACTGCAACATTTCCCTTACTGAGGCTACAATGGTAGTCATAGTGGCTGACAAGAACCAAAGGCATTTTATCTGACTGAGCATCATGTTGAAGGCTAAAAACTAACATCTAGACACGCATGACTTTTAATATTATTGGCACCCACTTTTAGAATGTCTAAAACTCGTTACAGTGCAGACAGGTACACTGGAGCCCCATGTCACAACACAGTCATCAATGTGTGTGCATGACGAGCAGTTTCTGCAATTAAAAAAAACAAAAACACTGACATTTACAAAAGAAATATATATATATATTAATGTCAGTTCTTCATAAATCAGCTTTGAGGCTTTTAATGGCAAGCTGCACTTTTATGTACTTAGGAGCATCGTAAGCAGGCAATTCCCCTGAATTGAGACGCGGCTCACATTTTGAGGCATACGAGGTTGATTCACCCCCTTGAGATAATTTAACGCTGATTATTGTGATTGTTTAGGTATTCTAATTGCAGAAACTGCTCGTTATCATGCACACAAATTGATGACTTTGTGTTGTGACATTGTGACAAGTGAGTTCCACCATCTGTCAACAAAATAGACAGATCAGTAACTGACAACAATGTGCATGACAGTCATTAGAATATCAGAAGTATATGAATGACGTGCCATGTGAATAAAGTTTTGCCTGCCTGCCATCTGTCAGGCATTTTTTTGGAACATGTTAGGAATTAACTCTTATTCCTTTAATTTACAATTTCGTCACGCCAATTTTTCTTAAATCAGTCATTTCTGATGCAGAAAAGGTTTCATTTTTTTATGTAGTCATGTCAAGGAAGTTTTGCAACACCTTTACCCTAAAACTTTAACCAGTACATTCGTTTCCAACATGGCAGCTACAGAACTCACATGGCGAAAAAGACTCACTGGAAAAATGCTGTTAGCCACCCAGATAAGCTTTTGTTGCAATCAAATGTTCTACAGACTAGTCACGCCTCCACACAGCTCAAATACATACCAGCACAGAACAACTGGGGCACAATTAGTGAAATTTAGATAAAGACAAATATTGTCACCACTGGTTTTGAAATAATGGACAACATTGACCTAAACAACCTGCAAATTAATTGTTATGGCACATCACTCCTTTTGTTCAGGATTTAGCTTTCTTTTTACAAACAAGTCCTCCAAATTGTGAATCAATTAATCCTCATTGTTAAGATTGTAGAAAATAGTGAACTACCCTAAATGCAACTACCAAGTTTGTTTGCTTTATTTGTTAGGTGTATATTTATTGATTGTCTGTGATCTATACTTTACTCCTTTAAAACTGACCATGCAGTGACTAACATTATGGACAAGAGGTCAGACCAACCTGTGCCCTTGTATTTGTCAACAAAGCAGTACTTCAAGTCATAGTTGCCCAACAGTTCATGGACCTCCTGCAAACAACAAAAAGACATTCATTATATCCAGACATTTAATCATCGTATCATGCACAATTTAAGTGGTAGATTTTGGAATCATAGAATTGTAGATTTTGATAATCACAGAATTAATTAAAGTTCATTGGGAAACTAGCAACAGGTGTACCTGTGGGGGTCAGAGATGAATAACTCATTGTTGTAGGAGAAATTGTTCTGCGCTGCTTTTGACCATTCACAAACGAATGGCGATGCTGTCTAGCATTTTCTGAAACGTTTTGTCTCCTTCCACCTTTTGTTATATTGCAACTCACATCTCGAACTGCCACCACCCCCCACCCCCATGTGAACAATGGTACCGCCCGCAGGCCCAGCGCTCCCCACGAGTCAGGCACGTTCCAAAAAAGTGTGGCATCATGACTAAATCACTGGCTGGGAGATGCAACCAAACGCTAGTTTAAACAACACAAGCTGATAAAAACGTTCCAGTGCAAATGTAACCCCCAGAGAATATAATCACTACCTGTCGGGCTTGGAGGCTTGAATAGTGGGGAAATCAAACAAACAGGTAAATCAAGTTGTTATCTACGAGGCCAGACTGGCAGGTCATAGGCCACAGATGACCATTATTGACAGTTATTTGACCACCTGGCAGTTACTCTAAGCCGTATTAAAGCAAATAAATTAAAACACAATGATGGTGTTCGATGACAACTAATGAACTGTGTGTTGGTATTTCAACTAGTTATACATTGAATAAAGCAAAATATCGCATTACCCAAAATTAAGACAGCTAACGAGTTAAAATGGCTAGCAGGCTAACATGCGTAGCATAGCAGGAACATTGGAGCTAGGCTAAGGTTAGCCAAACGACCCAGTCAATCAATCAGTCGTCTCAACAATTATAATTGCGTAGTACTTTGGACTCATACCTGATTGCTAACGTCGGAGGGCAGATGTTTTATGATAATTTTTCTACGGTTGTAAAACTCCCGGCGAGTTCTCTCTAAGCGGCTCTCTATCTCCTCGGGGCTCAGTGATGTCAAGTCCTCGTCGACCCTCCGCTGACACTCTCGTTCCGATGAGTCCTCTTGACCTGGCTCGAGTTCGGGATGCAGGCGGTCCCCGGGCATCCAGTTTTCGTGATCCGCAGCGAGGTCGTAACTTTCATGAAGCGGACGAGATGCGAAACTGAGCTCTGTGTCTGTTCTTTCATCTCTGGCAGCTGTGCTAACAGACACGACGGCCGCCATCACTCAGTTTGGTGGAAGTTTTATCGGTCTGTGAACTCAGTACGATTTGAGCAGTTTAAACAATACACACATGGCACTAGCGCCGCTTCTCATTGGTCGAGAGGGGGACGCATTCTCCATGACTACGACGTAACGAATGGCGGGGGCGGGGTCACAGGGGTTCCTTGCATTCTGCTTAAAACTGGATTTAAATCGCAACAGATCTCTCAACGGAGCTTTAAATCCAGCGGGGGCCTTAAAACTAATTCACCAGGAATACTTCAGCCCAGTAAAAGTAACCCTAACCCTAACTATACGTTTATAATCACAGTTTTGGGTAGTCTCTCATCCCTATTCTATGAGTCCTGCATTTCTAGACTGGATCAGATATAAAGATTTTGATATTTATAAATAACAATACGAGCCTATTACAGCAATTTACTCTAATAAAAAAAGAAAAACTACCTAATTCAAATATTTTTATAAATGCATCCAGCCATATGCATAACTATTATTCAGGTTTGTCCAGTTTACTATTTGTTTTGAATTATAAGTGTACAATATTGTTTTATTTATGTGCTCCTCGATAAAAAAAAAAATATATATATATATATATATATATATATATATAGAACTTCTTAATGTAATGTAGTCCATAAAACGTTTGGGGGATTGAGGCAAAAGGGAGCCCAGCCTTTCAGACTTTTTTACTCTGAATACTGATTATGATTATAATTCTGATTAAGTATTTATTTATATATTTATTTTGTCAATAGCCTTAGATGTAGTAGGGGCAGAAGTGACAAAATTTTTAAGTTACAGAAATTATTGACTGGACTGGTAGCTTGTGTTAATGAAGGATACATAGACACTGTTGCGTTTGTCCACTGAGAATCTGTGCTCCTCCAGGGGGCTTCACATTGCAGATCTTGACTCAGTTTGGGAATGCAGAAGTGAACCTGCATGCAGTCTTTCTCAAGTGTAAGCAGATCACAGATTCAAACAGCTGTTGAGTATGAATATGTGGCCGGACAGGTGGTGTGTGTGATGGTTCTTCACTGGTCTGTGATGCATCTGGGCAATTTGGCCTGTCTCATACCCACAATTCAATATGGTTAATGTTTACCTAAGAAGAAATTAGACCAATGTCAGAGAAGCAGGGTTGATTTGTCACTCCACAGCACGGTTGTACTGGACTGGTGTGGTGCAGTCAGTGGTTCTGCTTGTTTAGTTGGACACACTACCTTTCCTTCCTATGTAACAGAGATGGAGCTGTGCTTTAGTACATAGAGGATGTTTCCTAACAAAATCTGAATGGACTGGTCACATTCTGTACAACATTTTTATACACTTTTTGACAAGTGCATGAATCTTCAATGAAAGAATGAAAAAACGGTTTATTAGGTTTTGAATTTGATCTTCTGGATTATACAAATTGAAGTTAACATACTTTCAAAATAATTTACAAAAATTAAACATTAAATGAAATATAGTAATCTCCCAACCTTACAGAAATACTTAATACTTACTGTGATATATGCAAACCTATAACTTTTCAAAGACAAAAGCTCACCAATCCATAAAAAAACACACCGATTGAGTATATCATTGTGTTAATATCACATATGAGAGTATAGCAGTAGGGCTTATCAAAAAGAAACTTACAGTATAAAGACATCAATGTAAATGGAGGCAGCAGGCATTGCACAGCAGGGAATTCATTATTGAGTAGCCTGTAACATATGGTTGCCATAGTGGCAAGGTGATGGCATGTAGACAAGTCTTCAGAGACCTGATCAGCAAATCTGAGCCAAGGAAAAGTTTATATTAGACTGCCAGTCGTATGTTTGGCGAATGGCCTCAAACTTTTCGATGAGGGACCTGAATGATGGTCGTTGTGCAGGCTCTGCAGCCCAGCACTGTTCCATTAACATCTTCACCTGTTGGTAAAAAAAAAAAAAAAATAATGAAAATATCTGGCTACTCATTATGCCAATAAAATGGCAAAAAAATTTTAACGGGCATGTAGTGTTACCTCGTGTGGGCAGTCTTTGGGACAAGGCAATCGCAGCTGTCTCTCCAACAGTTTTATCAGTACCATCACAGTCATCTGTCCCTGGGCTGCCCCCATAATTTCAAAGAACTTCTAGAAAAAACACAAACAAGTGCATTGTGCATTTACACAGGGATCCAAATTGTACTTAGTTAGTAGTCTCAGTCATGAAAGAATATGCAGGTTCAAGTTTGTTAGAAGAGGCCAGTAATGACGTACTGTTGGAGGGCTTTGGCGATGGTCACAGCGGGTCAGGATCTCATACAACGTAACGCCAAAGGACCAAATGTCAGAGGAAAAGGAAAATTTACTCTCCTTCAAGCACTCAATGGCATACCTATATAGTGTAAAAAAAATACAGTTTAGTGGCCAAAGTCATGGAAGAAAACATTTAATAACACTTAAGTTCTGCATGAACTCACCAGAACACTGGACTGTCTCCATTCTCACGGACACGATAGTAGATCTCGCCTTCGGGGATGTATTTCGTCAGGCCAAAGTCTCCAATCTTTACCAAACTCTCATTTTCCACTAAGACGTTTCGGGCAGCTAGGTCCCGATGGATGTATCTCTTTGAGTGCAAGTACTCCATGCCCTTTAAAGAAAACAACAAATACAAGAGCTTAATGTGTTGGATTATCCACTTCAAGCAATTTCAAGTGTATGAAAGTTTTCATATTTAACATAGCTTCTTCTGAAGGAAGGAGAACATAACCAGAGATGTCTGCAATTCGCACACAGCACCAGTAATACTGTCAAATCAAGTGTAATTGTAGATGATAACTATAAAACCAACAAAACTCACCTGACAGATCTGCTGAGCAAACATAAGGCACTGGGGCATGCCCAGTTTACGTTTGGGAAGGTACTCTCGCAGACTCCCCAGAGGAAGGTACTCCATTATTAGCTGCACCACTTGTCCCCCTGTCAATGGACAATGCAACAGTGCTTTTATCTTTCTATTCACATTACTGTTCAAAGACAAGAATGACCTGCTGCCTGTTCTGGTGCTGAAGGGGCTGTGTTGCTCAGCATGCTGTGTGTTGAAAGCTCAAATTATTGACATACAGGGGAAGCAGTGTTGCACTTCCAATCGATTTTCAATATTTACAGAGGAACAGCGGGGACCAAAAATCAATCCCATGAATCATCCACTGATCACCGCAAGCTAAAAGACAATATTGAGCAAGCACTCCTTTGCACATGTAGACACTGTATGTTGACATATATTTCAATAAACATATGTGAAGCAGATAGACGACAGCTGAGGACTCACCCAGTTCAGTACAACAGCCCTTGTACTTGACAATGTTGCTGTGATAAAGGGACTTCAGGATCTCAATCTCCTTCATCCAGCCCTCAACATGGCCATCCTCTTGCTTCAAAGCCTTCACTGCCACGCGCTCTCCTGTCCCATCGTTGGCCGGGTCATACAAGTAGAGAGTCACCTTTCCAAAGTGACCCTGGAGACAGAACAATGAGATTACTTGCCAACATACAGGAAAAAGAAAATAAAACTACTGGTGATGTGGCATTAAAACACACCTCTCCCAAGTCTCGCATCTTTTTCAGGTAGCGTTTATGGAACAAGTTAGGATCTTTGTCAGGGAGAGTTTCACTTGGGGATATATCAGGATCTGTGTGCAGAAAAATATCAAATATTATTAAATGCACTGAGATAGATAGATAGATAGATAGAACAAAAAGTAAGGTTAGCCAGTAAAGACCCACTTTTGATCATGATTTCTGTGAGCTCTCTGAGCACAGTGAGGAATGAAGGCCTCTCCACAGGCTCATAGGTCAAACACATGCTGATAAAGCTGGCCAGCTCCTGGGAGGACGGTTCAGTTAAACGGCCCTTTTGCGGATAAAAGTGCGCTTTCTGTGGGGGGGGGGGGGGTGGGTTAGGTGTTACAATTAGAAGTCAGAGGGATAGAACAGGCAGGTGCAGCTTGTGGATGTTGCAAGGTAAATAAAAGGGTTTACCTCAGCTAATGTGCTGCCACTCATGGGAAGATCGCCATTGTTGCAGATTTCAAGTAGTGTAACGCCGAAGCTCCACTGGTCAACGGCATTGCCAATGGATGCACCGCTGTCAATACATTCAGGGGCAATCCATGGGATACGATCAAGACGCTCTGCGGTGCCCAACAGATAATAAAAATGACAGAAGTTACGTGCATCATGTTAATGTGATCTCAGTCAGTGGTTGCTCTTTTGTTTGTCCAGTTCTACACCAGACGTTTTCTGTGTTCCTGTTGGAACTTAAAGATGTCAGGTCTTTGCTCTTCTTTGCTTTGAAAGATCCTTGTTCATAGACTGCAGACAAATCTAACCAGGATGGTGAAAAAATAAAAACCTACCTCTGTACTGTTTGAGGGAAATTATTTTATTATGGAGAGGCTTAAATGACACATGTCAAATGTCAGATAAAACTGCAGGAAATAGCTTCACATGAAACAAGAAGTGGTTTGGTTGAATTTGCCTGTTTCCTAAATCTGATTGATACGAAGCAGAACGGCATGCAAAATACAGAACACTGAGGCTGGCTGATCTTTCTTGTAAAGTGAGGTTCATTAGGAGTTGTGTAAAGTGAGTTGCTGGTACTGACCCTCCCGTGAAAGGACACTCAGGGCAATTCCTGGGTCACTCAGCTTGACAAACGGAGTAATACCATGCTCCAGACCACTCCTTGCCACCAGGATGTTCTTGGCACAGACGTTTCCATGAACCAGCCGTTTGGTCTCCTACAACGATAAAAGTGTACTGGTATTAACTTTTTGACGCTGAACTTCCCTTGCAGCACTTATCTTAAAGTTTGGTCTTATAATAAGATCACTTAATTTCCTGCATGCAGCCCAGACTGAAAACATGCTGTCCAGCTGATAAGCTTAAGTTATTCAAAATATTTTACCCACTGGCCTAAAGCAGTAGAACTAAGTGCGAGGCTATCTGGAGCTAAATTGTACAACACTTGTATTTCTTCTCTATCAGTTCACTTTAACGACCACTTAGCTGTGTTGTCATTTAAGTGAATTGTATTGAATTATAATCTGTGGCTTATAAAAAACAAAGTAGTGTTTGAACTCACAAGATAATTGAGGGCACTGGCAAGTTGTTTTGCAACGATGAATTTCCACTGAGGAGTCACTGACGCCTTTTCTTTGCGAAGGAAAACATCCAAAGGCCCAAACTCCACAAACTCTTCCACCATGATGTCTGTAAAGGTAAAAACAAGTCTGAGGTGCAGTTTTTGTTGTACCCAAAAGCTAAATGTTAACAAGTTGCATCCTCTTTCAAATAGATCAGGGAGAGTCTGGATTTGCATTTGCTTGCATGGTTCATTTGTACTCGTATCGTAAATTCGACTAAACAATCATCGTCTGTGTGATGGGAAAGTAGAAAATGAGGAAGTCGCACAACCAACAGTACAAGTGTGTTTTTGAAGATGAACAGTGTTATTGCTCTTACTTTCAGATCCTTTGACGGACACGCCATGTACAAACACCAGGTGACGGTGGGATACCTGGCTCATGAGGCTTGCAGTTTCAAAAAATGCCTAAGAAAGAAAAAGAGGAAGCAATATTGAAAGAGAAAAGATCAAATACATGAAGAGTTAGGATCATTCTAGATTGTACTGCTTTTGCTATACTGTTATTCTTTTGCTTGTTGGTTACCACTAAGGCTTACTAGTGCAATATCTTCATGGCTTTGGTCTAGAATCTTGAGAACCACTTGGATGCCTTTGCGCTGAGTGGAGTTGTTGTTGAACTCGTCATCCTCATCACTCTCTCCTCCACCTCGCACCAGCAGACGTCCCGAGTAGATGTTAGTTCTGGTCCCACGGCCCAAATGCTGTCCCTGCTCATAAACACAATACACACGGGTCAGTTCACAGGGCTGAGAACACAAAGCTTGTCAGGTGGAACGGACGGTCATATGGAGGAGGCAAGTGGGTCTCATCACCTGTACGATCTCTTTGTCCTTGATCTGGTGGAAGCGTAGCTGGGTCATGTTCAGGGACAAGGAGTGATCGATCCCTTGCCTCATCACCAGAAGGTTGGACAGCTCTACACCACATAAACACAAACACACACACACAAGCCTATGTAAATAAATAAATATATAGCAATATAACTTCAAAATACACAGGAGGATGTGGCCATAAAGCAGCAAAACATGTCTAATATTAAGAAACACAAACCTGCTTGTCTTGGCAAACAGCATTTTTTGACAGTAAAGCTGTCCAGACCAGACTTGAGTACAAAGGTCTTGAGGCTGTCTGTGAGCTTCTTCACACTTGAGAATTCTTGGTCCCAGCCCTCCAGGCAGAACATTGAATCCTTGTGCTGAATCCGAAACTGCTTGTGGCTTGACGCCGATCCATTCTATGAGCCACAAGTACATATAAATACAACAGCTGAACTTTTTCATCATCACTGTGTTGCAATAACATCCTGAGAGGAGTGTGGGTGCAGACTTGCCTCATTTTTGTTCAGGACAGCTAGGATGATGCGGTGATAGTCGAGAGCACTCCAACGTACAAGGAAAACTCCCTCCTCTGCTGCCTCCTTTTTCAACTTCAGTAGCACAAAATCATCACTGGAAACACACCAGAGTTGTGATATAACACACTGTGTTTCTCTATAGCCTGTTTGTGTCTGTGTGTGCATGTGTAAGAAAAGAAAACTCACTGCATAGGTCCATGCAGTCCATTTGCTTCACTCAGCAATACCCTCGGGGGAGCCACTTCATGACAAAGATAGTGGTGGGCGTCTGCAGTCAGTCGGTAGTATCCATCTAGGAGGGAGCTGAAGGAACGGGCCTCCTGGCTGGAGCTCATCTGAACCTCCTACATACACATACAGAAACACCACTATCTTACAATCAGAGCTCCCACCTACAGACACATACAAATTCAAAACATAACAAAATGCCAGAAGCGTACGAAAATATAGTCATAAACATATAGAATTGGAGAATATATGAGAATCTAGGCATACATGTATGCTGTTCAGTGTATTCAGACACTTTAAAGAGTGAACAATCCAATCAGTAGAATGACTAATCTACAGTATATCAATTGGACTAATGCACCACAAGCACATTTACCAATTCAATTAATGCACTGCAGCTTTTACATAAAAGGGTAAACAAGTACTCTCACCATGCAGTGATTGTCCTGAGTGCTAATGCACACATTAGCTCCAGTGATGGCTATGTGAGTTATTTCAGGGAAATCACAGAAGGAGGTCCATTTATTGGGAGTGTTCGCATTTGGTTGGTTGGACTGCTGTTTTGTTTTCCTCATGTAGTTCATGCAGTCATCCCTGAAGTAAGTGTTTGCCTGCGCCTAGGTAAAGAGACTGAATAAGCAAAAAGTCCAAAGCAGCAGAATACACAACAGGACACAGGATTAGACCGTCAGAAGCTTGAAACTGCAATTTGGCAAACCTTCTGTCCAGACACCTCCCTCCACTGAATCCCCTTGGTGCCAGAGACCATTACTTCATGAGTGGTGGGAGCTCTGAAGTCATCTTTTGAGACTCCCTGCGCATGGGTGGTACTTGAGAAAGAGCTACCTCCATCCCCGTCCTCTCTCAGTTCCAGGTGGGATACATTAAAGGTCTCTGTTCCAAAATCTGGTGCCAAGTGTTCGAGAGTGGAGATGTACTTATACATGACCTCGTGGGGGCCCAGCCGCCCCTTGTCCACAGTGTGCTGGAAGGTCTGCACAAATTCTGAAAACACCCGACGGATCCTGAGTTTTGTCAGGAAGTTATCTTTGGAAATGTGTTTGGCGAAAGACCTTGGAATGCAACGTAAGAAGCTAAGGAAAAAGACAAAAAAAGACATATTTTAATGTTACCTGGATCCAGTGATTAAATTAGATTAGAAGAAGCTTTGGTAATCCAGAGGAGAAACCGGATTATCACAGTAGCAGAAAATAGGATAGAAATAACACAAAAAACAACCTAATTATAATCAGACAA
Source organism: Nannoperca obscura (assembly GCA_036024295.1). Taxonomy (NCBI): domain Eukaryota; kingdom Metazoa; phylum Chordata; class Actinopteri; order Centrarchiformes; family Percichthyidae; genus Nannoperca; species Nannoperca obscura. The sequence continues at coordinate 20,927 of JAVQJL010074031.1, read as the reverse complement.
ATACAAAACATGCAAAAATGAATATAGACATTTAACATCTTTTTTGATAAATTTACAGATTGCGCAATTAGTCATTGTTACTATTCCACAAGGAATAGCTAAAACAACATATGTAACATATTCACTCCTTCCACGGTAATTACCTGATTCTTTGGGCAACAGCTGGTAAGGAAGTGCTTGTTTGCATTGCCTGGTGAGAGAGGTGAAGCACAGCCATCCCCAAGCTCTCATTTTTGAAGCGGCTTAGCTCCTGCTCCGACTCAACATTTTCAATCCGCACCACTTCGTTCACAAATTCATACTTAGCCTTTTGGAGACACAAGACGCAAAGAGGTTGGGCACTTTACTATTGAGTGCATTCAAGTAATACACGGTAAACCATAAACAATGTTAAAAACAAACCTGGGCGAATAAGTATTCTAAGGATTTGATTTCAAGCAGAGGAGAACCCCCCTGAGCTCTCCCAGTTCTGAGAGCATAACGGGATACGGTTGACCCCTTCTCATTTAGTCCATGCCAATTCCGAAAGTAAAACCTAGGTAAAAGGGAACCAGACAAACAAATGTGAATATGATCAGTGTGTTTCATCTACAGTGCTAAAAAAACAACAACACAGACTTACCTCATACAGTAGAGAAGTACGAGGCTGGAGTTCTCCTCCGGATTGAAAACGTGGTTTGGACTGTACCAGCAGCGAGACAGTGGATTGTACAGAGCAAACAACACATGGCACAGTGGAGTTATCCCTGGTGGAAGAAACATCGACGTTACAGGCACGTGCCACCAGCAGGTACAAATAGCACATGAAAATGTGTGCTTTCATTTTGTGGAACTATTTGATCAAGGCCGTCACTCTCACCTACAGCCTCTGCTGCGGAGACGCACAGGCTCTCTGCGGTGACTTCTCCACTTGAATGTGACAAATATCTCTCCCCTTCATTTGTCAAGAAGAGGTAAACATGGATGCCCTGACCCTGAGGAGGATCACACAGGCCGGGAAATGCCCCTGGCTTTGAACGCCTGGACCACCCACTTATAGACATGGTGGGGACAGCAATATCACTGAAACACGCGGACATGCATCAACGTTTATGACTGACTAGTTATTCAGCTGTTGCAACACACGGAATCACGTACGCATTAAGGCCTCGACTACCTAAACACACAAACGAAAGAGCAATTTTAAAGCGACACCTCGCGCTTTTCTTAAATAACATGTTCGGTATTTCTCATTGTACGCGACTATTAGAAAACTAAGATGGTGACAAATGACAGAAAACACGTAGCAATAACTATAATAATATGATGTCAGGTAAACTAATCAAATGCCTTCTGGGCATTACACCGTGCCGAACTTATTGTTTACATTACTCTACAGCGCCGTACAGCACTACAGCTCTATCGTTGTTTTCATATAAATGTATATCACACACACACACACACACACACACACACACACACACACACACACACACACAAACACACACACACAGCGGCCCAAAAACATGGGTCCTCGTTTATTTTACGGGTATCCGGTGCCATGACAAGGAAGAACATAAACATTATTAAAGGAATATACATGTAGCGACGTGTACGACTATTAAGTGTCTTACCATTTAACGGCGAGCTTGTGGAGGTGTTAGCTAAAACTCTATCACGCAGAGATGAACTGACAGTCAGGCTTCATTATCTTGTGAGCGTATTTCCCCCCCGTCCCGTCAACTACGCACTCGGATAGTCACGAACAGCGAGACGACAGTTTCTTCCTGAAACCTCTTGGTCACTCCCATAGCCGCGTGCCCGCCATAATACATCCGTGGTGCACGCACGTACACTTGGGCTGACCTTTCAAAATAAACGTCGAGAATAAAAGTAATGCCAATTAAAGCTGCAAGCGAACAGCATCGAAGGGCCCTCGCGCACATGCGCACGTCGGAGCGTGCGGCACCCAGAGAGGTTTACCAGGAGAAACGAGAAGAAAATATACTGAGAGATGTTGTTTGTGTCGACTGCGTGACTGACAGAGTGCAGAGCTCAGTACCTCAGTTTGAAATCTCAGGGACTAGTCAAAAATAATTGATATTATATTCAAATTAACTCACTTCCTGTTGGGTTCGGGTTAGGTTTATTTCTAAGTCTGAACAAGATACATAAGTACACCAGGCTTTTGATTTGAAAACTCCAGGTCGTGCTATTTCTTTTCTCCCCCCGCCCTCCGTTAGCAGCGGCGGAAGACGTATTCAGACCCTCAAGATAAAGCACTAATATCACACTGGAAGGTTCAAGATTCAGCTTTATTGTCATTATACAATATGGGACTGCACATTGAATTGGAGTTGTAGCCCCGTCACAGAAATTGTATGAACAAATATTCAAATAAGAATAGCATAAAACACTATGCCACAAGTAAAAGTGATGCATTGAAAATGTTACTTAAGTAAAAGTATCTAAGTATAACCAGGAAAATGTACTTAAAGTATTAAAAGTATCCAAAAATACCCAATACAGAAACATGTACCCTGTTATTTCTACTCATGCATTGGTGTAAAAAGCAGGATTTTACTGGAGGTGGAGCTAATTTTAAACTATTTTATAAGATTAAACTTAACATAAATACATAAAAATGTCGATATTATATAGGGCCATTCTGCATGACTAGGCCACTTTTAGCCTTTTGATTTAATTATTTTTAGTACAATTGCAAAAAGGACTTTTACTTGTAATGGAGTCTTTTTATGTTGGTACTGCTACTTTTCTTAAGGATCTGAGTACTTCTTCCACCGCTTAATGTTTATCATCCCTCATATATATGATGATATGTATAGATGTATATCAACAAAGCTTACCTTCAGGGCCTCGATAGGAAATGCTGGCTGGACACTTGCTGTTTAAAAAAGGGATGCTCCTCGGCTGTGTCTTATTCTCAATGTGGGAATCATCACACATTTTTTACATTGGGTCTTTAGCAATTTGGTTTCTTTATTTCCTTCTAGTTCTTCCTGTCTTTGCTTCATCTGGATAAATGCATTCAGAATGTTTGTTGTGGAAACTGCATCGGGAACTTATTTACTAACAACTTGGATTGCATTCTAGTGAAAGTTGTCTTATGCTTTGTTTTTATAGACCCACGTGAGTCGTGTGCCGTCATATATTATCATTATTCCTTCCTTCCATATCTTACAATTAATTAACGCTCTTATCATAAAGCAGCATGTTTTTCCATCATCAAAATATAATTTAGTCAATGAAAAGCCAGCCATCAAGTAACTGATTCACACATCAATAAAACGTGAGCCATCAAATACTCAGTCAAATAAAAATCCCTGCACAAACAGGCCTATAGTTAGTAGGTTAATCTAGTTGTTAAACTGTGCACCTCTGCCATTCAGAAGCCTCGCAGCCACCCCCACCTAAATACAGCGGCTATTTCAGGACATCCTCAGCCACACTTGCTGGCGTCCTGTCAAATTTCAATGGTATTTTGTTTGTTCTGACCAAATAATGTATCCGTCTTTCATCATTTAGTTTGTTTGCAATCTAAGGTAGTCCTGCTGTTACAAACAGGTGCTTCATCTCATACAGCAACCTCACACAAACACTTGGAGCCAAAACTAATTTCAAATAGCTTCCAAGATAGTCAAATAATGACTTTGGTATACTTAGTTTATTTTCAGTTAGCTCTGACATCAAGAAAACTTTCCAACTAAGCACTCTCACCTTCCAAAGAAAAGCATTGAAAGTGAAAGAATAGAATCCAACCACACCTATCCAGACTTCCATTCAGTCTGTGCCATGTCACGACTTGTGTGAGCAATCATTCTGAGTCACTTGCGCAGTCCATTTTATCCACTTCACGGAGATTCTAATTTGACCAAGGCAGGAACAAGTGGGGTCCATATAAGCCACTAATCATCCCCAAGCCCTACAAGGCTCACCCTTAGGACTTGTGTTAATTTATGTGTTAATGGTTGGGCCATATAAAGCTACAGTATGAGTGGAGCCAGTGTGAGCAATCATCCTCAGGCCTGAAACTGACAGATTTTTCGATTTAATATTGGTTGTTGTCTTTTAATGTCTAATGTATACTTTGATGTGTTGAAGGCCAAAGTATATCTATTTACCTAAAGTAATACTGAATCTCTATGTAGACCAAATGTCATTTTTAAATAGCATATGCTTCATTAAAAAAAACATGCACACTTGCTCCACATTATAAAAAAGTGATTACCACCACTACCGGTCTTGAAGATGAATACTTTTCTTGTGAATCCTAAGACTCACATTTTTGACCTCTATCTTTATGAAAGCACGTCACCAACACCTTCAGTTTTTCAACATAACTTCAACACTTTCGTCTTGAGTAATTGGTTATAATTCAACCTTTAGTTAAGCAAGTTTGTAGAAAATGTCATTTTGGGGAAATAACCATCTGAATACACAGGTCAAGCCCTAGAAAGAATCCAACACAAATCTTAAATTTGGAAATAACAAAAAAATGAATTATATGCACCACCTGCAAATGTATAGAATGTAGAACTATACAATAGCACAAATGAATCAGTCAGACATGTGTGCACATACAAGCCCACACAGATTGACAAGTGTACAAATGAATATATGAATACAGTTTTAACGATGTCCAAACCAATAAAAGACCTAAACACAAGCAGCAGTCTCTTTTCAAACCAGAGCTACTGATGCAACGTAGTCGTGCAGGTGAAGGCTAATCCCTTAAATCTCAGCTAAATATTTTAGAGAAGCTATTATATTGTTCCTTGATTGGCGAACTTGTCATACACATAATGGAGTTGCAATACAGTGGGTAAGATTGTTACATTTGCAGAAACAACAAATCATGGGTCAATGTTGGTCATTCCTTCTTAATTTCTTCCTGCTCCTGTTTCACCTCCTCATAGGTAGCATCTTCCTCTTTTTCATCCCCATCGTCTGTCTTGGAGTTGGGGACCCAGAGCCCGGAGTCTATGCACCTCTTCATGTGAGCCTTGGCCTCCTGAAATGTGTAAAACAATCACATTTATTTATTGTAATTTATTACATCACTACGTATTTACACGACTGAAATATGATTAGACTTTATTGGTCAACACACTGAATTAGTCAGTCTCAGTCTGCTGTTTATTAGAAGAAATAAAGAACAAAGAAACCTACCGTTGGGTCCATTTTGCTAATAACCTCCTGTAACAATTGGATGTCCTTCTCATCAAAGCATTTCTGCATCTCCTGCAATTTAGAACATACTTGGTAAGGCACTTCAAACAAACAAGTGAAGATTAAAGGAGTGTTGAGGCTTCTTGAAAACAAAAGAACGTACGAGTGGCAGGGACTCATACACTTCCACAGGATCTAGCCCTCCGGGCCCCATGCGCTTTTGTCGCTCCTCTTCCTCATATTCCTTCATGGCCTTTTCTATGCGGATCTTCGCCCTGCCACGAACCCGCTCCTTAAATGACTCCAGCTCGTCATTGAAAGCATCCTGGTACTGCTGATCTGCTGTCTGTGAGGGGACAGATCATCTGGTATGTTAGCGGCAACACAAATTAGCATTTAATTGAACATTTCAAACGAGTATTTCCATTTTTTTAGGGTGGTTCCAACATAAACTTCTGAGGAACTCAAGAACTTCAAGAGTAACTTAACACTCCCAGAAACTCTTGTTTTTGCTGACCTTCAGTGGTGCCGGTGCTGCAGTGATGTACACATTTACTACAGTACCACTTGACATCACTTTTGGGTATGATTACAGGTACAACAAAGCCCGCTTCTGACCACACCCAAACACACCCATCAGTGTCGCTTGGTGTTCAAGCTGAGATTGCAGCAAAATAATGCTTTCGCACCTGGCGTTAAGTTGACCTGTTTTTCGACTGAAGGAACGAAGGACTAATTTTAGTTCCTTTACTCCCCACCCCAGAAGTAATACGTTCCAACAATTCAGATGGATGGAAAGGGAGAGGCCGTCTGTGTTGTTATTTTCTCGTGTGAAAACTGAAAATCATTTCACACGCTGTTGTTATTTTTAATCCATCACTGGACTAATTTGCCTAATATTCACAGTTATTAAGATGAAGGAAACGCTAACAGGAATGTGGAAAAGGATAGCTCCTGGAACTTTCTGATCAAACATTTTAGGCAAAAAGACTTTAGGTTATTTCATTAAACTGTTTATCATCCCAAACACAGTTAGTCACCTTAATCTTGGAAAAGAATTGTCGAAAGCAACCACGGGGGTCCACCTTGAGGCTTTTTGCCAACTCTAGAATGAACTGCATGACGATGGTCTGATGAGCCACTTGCTCCATCAACGCGTGTTTCTACAAAAAAAGAAGCATTATTAGAGGAATGTACATACACGATGGCTGTGTAAAGAAAACAAGGTGTGGCAAATAAAGAGGATCCCTGAGTTATAAATACATAAAACTAACTTATTATATTTGAATCTTACATGTAATATATGGAATATGAACGCCCTGAGAATCTTTTGGGATAAACACATTCTGTGTTGTAGTGTTTACCTCCTCAACTTCAATGTCAATGCACATGATGACCAGGTAATTTGCCGTCTCTTCACACACTAGATGGGGGTTGTCAGAGAGGTACTTCTGGCTGTCATCCCAACGTCGCAACATGCCTGCAGAACAGACAGCATTGAAGGACCATCGCTACTTTCAAATGCGAACACCCTGTAACATGCAGTAAATACGGTACATCAATCAATCAATAATGCTTACCGAAGTGTTTAATCTCCTTCTCATATTTCTCCACAAAGGTTTTATGCTTTTGTTCCTTTTCTTCTTCTGTCTCTTCAGCAGATTCAGGGCGGACATTAACAACGCTCTATGGAGAACAGTGGCAGAGAACAATCAATACAGACTCGGATACCTTTAGAGAGAATGTCACATAATCAGACATCACAGCAAATCAGGGATGTAAAGACTAACTAATGTGTATCCGAAAGAGTCAGAGGTATGTACATTACAAACAAACCTTTTTGGCTGTCAAGATTTAACTTACATTTCAAGTTAATAAGTCTCTGTGTGTATATGTGTGACCCACTGCTAATTCCTCCAATCACACACCCACTCCCAAGTCATCCACTTTTGAATAATAAATACATGGGCCTCTTTATCTGCCCCACCTTGCTGAAGCCTTCTTTGCTGAGCGTGTCGACGTTCCACGGCATCTTTTTCTCTTCCCGGTTGTGTTCTTCCACCTTCTTCTCCAACTCCCGTTCCTCTTTTTTCAGTTTCTTCTCTTCAGATTGGATTTTTTTCAGCTCTGCTTTGGCATCATCGGTTGTTGAAATGGTCAACTCTTGTATTTTCTTCTGTACCTCTGCCAGCTTGCGCTGGCATTCACGGTGTGCCTTGCTCATGTCTTCACCTTTTTTCTGAAATTCCTCCATTCGTTCCACACGTGCCTGAAAACACATTCCCAACCACATATTGAGTGAGTCTCATGTCCACCATAGTCTTTAACTACGCACCCATGTCTGCAATAGATTAGTTTTACAGAGCCATAGTCTTTTAACAATGTCTCCACCCTCTACCACTTGTTTCTCAGATGTGGGGCTAATCACAAAAAAACATTTCTCCGTTATTACCCAGTCGAATATAATAGTTTACAATTGTATACAGCACCAACGTGACCACAGGAAACAGTGATGAGCACCAATTGCACGAAATACAAACACATTTAAATTGTTTTAAATCTGTACCTGGTGCCTCCATCTGAAGAGGCTGGGTGTGTCGATGTTCGGGTGGGTGTCATCTTCATCGTCTGACACCTCAATGTGGTCCCACACGCTGTAGTCTATCCTAGACATTATGCCAGCAATAATCTAACACAAACTGCGTTAGCTTGGAATATGACTCGGCTAAGTTAATGGGCTAAACGAAGCTAACCCGGATCTTTAATCAAAAAAACATACAACACAAGAACGCTGCACACTTCAGACTTGTATGTTCGTGTTCAATGCAGCGACTGGCTGTGTTTGGCCAAGCTAAACTCAAATCAACCTAACTGCAACCTAGCGTGGGCTAACGTTAGCCAGAAACTGCTACAGAATTCTAGAAAGAAACGCTGCTGCCCATTTCCGCTTGACGTCAGCACGTCTTAACGTCACACAAACGTACGGCGCCGGAAAGCAGAAAAGTATGGAAGACCTTTGCCTTCACATTCACAAATTATGCTTTATTTAGCAATGTAGTAGGATATTATGAATCACTACTCTCAACTGCTGTATAACATTTATTCTACAGTTTCTGTGATTATGTTGTTTATTCTAATCAGAGAGGATATTGTTGTATTTGGTAATTCTATATTTAAAGTTAATGATAAAAACAGATCTAAATAAATGATTTGCACTCATGGATACATTTATGTTGGAGAGAAAATTGTCTTTCTTTGCAAGAGATCTGCCATTGAACTACTCCAGGGCGCAATAGTTAAAATCATTTATACTGTGTGTGTGTGTGTGTGTGTGTGTGTGTGTGTGTGTGACGCGTAGTAGTGATGATGCTACATGAAATACTTGAACTAATAGGTGAATGTATATTTATATGTGAAAATATATAGTAATAGTTACTTTTGCCTTAAGGACAATACATTGACAAACAAATAATTAAACAATAGCAATTGAATAGCAAAATCCCTTGTTTATTCATCAGTCCAGAAGTCAAGACTTCTTACTAGACTAATGCATATATTACGCAGGCCTGAAATAGACCTAAGCAATCATACAGAGAGAACTACAATGTAGAAGAGATCTATGTATCTAATCTAATGACAACAAATTCAGCAGACACTGAACCAGGCTATCAAGCTTAGAGAAACCATGTAGATCTATGGTGCTGGAGTAATTATTTTCTCAATTTCCTGTCCTGATAAGATCGGTGCAACTACGGTTTTATATTATGTATGATTGAGGTCTGCAAACAAAAGCTGAAATGGCTCTAATCACAAATTCAATTTATTACTAAATTAACTCATTAACTTCTTATACAACTTTGCAACCTTGGCATATAAAACAAGCCTTTTAAAAACTGCATCCAGGTCACCAGGCTCGGTGTACTTACGAGTCTTACTCGTCTGGACTGAACAGATGCAACAAAACCAACTGGAGAGTCAGGGAGATGTCAATAAAGCACAAACTGTATACACTCACACAGTCTTGAGTATATACAGTGTATGGGTTTAATCAGACAAAAGAGTTTACCATGGGTGTGCTGACATGCACAAACGTGTCTCATACTTGATAACAGGGCGTGGACACATGAAAAGCAGAAAATAATTCAGTCGAATATCCCTTTGATAAATACTACATTTGACAGTTTTCATTAAAATGTTCAACTTTATACTGTGACTGTGCCAGAGAGGTGTGACATCCAGATGTGCCAGCTCCAGGGCACTATGGTACTTGTGTGCCTTTCTGCAATGACATGTCAAAAGGTCTGCTGTGAGAAAGGACTGTTCAAGTTTAGATAATAAAGAGAATTTAAAGCCTAGTTTATGGCGTGTGTGCGGGTTCAAAATGATGTAACAAAGTCCACTGCACTCTTGCAATATACACAGTCAATAAAGCATTGACACGTTTCTACCATTATCCCCATCAAACGCATCCCACTGGGAGCTATGTGAGACTTTTGTTCTCCGTTGGTTCGGAGTCCTTGAACCCGGAGCAGCAGATGGAGGTTCCGGCAGCGTGACTCTCACAGCACCGCCGCATCTCCTTGATCACGTCCCCACACATGCTCTCCACGTATCTGTTAGCTGCAGGATGGGGACGGAGTTAGCTAAACCATAATGTGGCATTCGCTTTAACAACATATAATGGCATTCAAGTGACTACTTGACATACCTTGTAAACACTTTTGAATTGCACATGCTTGCTTTTGACACGGATCTTTCTGTGGCATACCTGAAAGGCAACAGAAGGGAACAATTTTCATCCACTAGTTGTGAGCAAATACAAGACACTGCATCACAAAGGTCCCAAGACTGACTCCCACCTTTAATTAATCAGGATAGTTGGCATGGACGTATTATGGTGAGGTCTCAGATGAAAAGTCGGTTACTAATGTCCGCCCCTAATGTCACTTCCTTTGTTTTGGTCACGTGATATGCAGATAGCGAATAAAAACGTATTTGAAAAAGTGCAATAGCGACATCTTGTGGTCCAAGCGTGTGACAAAATTAAATACATGAATAAAAAGATGTTTTGAACATATCTTTTTTATTGTAGTTTTTAACAGAAAGTCCTAATATGTACAGGGCATTATGATAAACTGCTCCGTTTTACAGTGTAACTATCATTTTAGCATTGCAGTGCTCTCCTTTTATGTCACGTGTGAAAAATGAAAGTATTATTAAAGTGTAAGTCAGTCCCAGCACTAACATACAACTAATACTAGTAAGTAATAGTATTATAATAGTTAAAATAGAAATAGAAAAAAACAATGTTTTGAATTTTACTTTTATTCATAAAGATAAGCAAATCAAGAAACAGTTCATATTTACAGTAGTGGCCTGCTGATCTTCAGTAAATCATTCAGTATTAAAGGTGATACATTGAAGACAATAAAGTCATCACTTCTATATCAAGAGTAGCTACAAGATAATTTCATTAATATGAAACAAAAGTCTAGCAAAAATATAAATTAGATACAGGATATCAAATGGAAAGCATAAAAAGGGAACTATATCCTAAACCACCAATCTATCTCACAGAACATGTTCATGTGAAAATTAAATGACAGTTATCAAACGTAGTATGTTCAGATTTCTTCTTTTTTTTAATGAGATCTAATTCTGTTTGATAGATCCTGATAAATATCTGTTGAGTCATGAATGCATTTTCATTTCCGTCTCCAAAGCTGCAACAGCAAACATCCCCTTAGTTGTACTCCTTGTATGTCCAATGTGGTCATCTGATCCCATCTCAAGATGTCTTGTTTCAAACACCTAAGTAAAAGCAAAAGAAGATGCAGATTAGGACGCAGTGTATGGAGACAACTGCCACATGTGAACTTCAGAGTTCCCCTCTACCTTTGGTCTTGGCCTTGACAATGAACTGCTTGCTCTTCTTTTCCAGTGTATTGGAGGCAGTGCAGGTGTACGTCCCTGGGAGCAGTGAGGAGGAGGTAAGAACTGCTTCATCCTCCGTCCTCTCCAGAATGGGATGGGGTGATTGCCAGCTGTACACCGGTGTGGGGTTTCCTGTGGCAGTGCAGTTCAAGGTCATTTCAGCACCCACAAGAAGGTCCAAAACTTCGGATTCAGGACTGAGGAACACCGGGGGAACTAGAGAAAAGATCACAGCGATTAGATGCACCATCTTCACTCTATTAAACATATGAGAGCTCTTTTTAAGATTGGGAATTGCTTCATGACTTACAGTACACAGAGGCATTAAGAGGCTCAGAGGTCACAGTGGGAGGTGGATGTGGTCCCTCTGGTCCGAGCTCAAGCACTGCCGCACACCTGTACTGTGCTCCATTCTCGGCTTTGGTCGGTGTGATCAGGAGGATAGAAGACACTTGGACAGGCGAGGAAGATGTGAGGTCAGAGAAAGAGTGGATATAAACCTCGGTCTGCCCTCTGTACCACCTCAGGGTGAGGTACTGAACAGGAGCAATATTCTGAACCTCGCAGAGCAGCTCGTACTCTTTCCCTTCCTCCATGGGGCCAGTGTGGTTCACATGCCTGATGGAGACACTATCTGGGGTTTCTAAATGAATAATACACAAAGTTCATGTCATTCTAACAGGTTTACGTGAGTCATCCATTTCTAAACCGTGTATTAAAACAGGAGCTGACTCACTGTAGAGGACGAGGTTGAGTTTCTCCTCACACTGTCTCGGAGCTGTGAAAAACACACCATAACAGATAGGCTCCTCAATCCAATCAATGAGGCTGTCGACCTTCCACTGGACAGACAGGTCCTGTTGAGTGTGTGCAGCATTGATGGCTGACTCCCAGCCCAGGACACGTACAGGCCGAGTGGCTTCACAGCTGACTGACACGGGCTCCCCAAAGCCCACCACGACCCTGGAGGGCTTGAGGACTAGGGAACAACCTTCACCTGACACTGAGACACACAGGAGAAGTCCCAATCATTTTAGCAAGTGTCATCACCACCACCTTACTTCCACTTGAAGCCCTTTCAAATTTAATGTAGGCTATACAAGCAGGCTGTAGGTATGTATTACGCAACCCTGTTACAAAACATAGGAAAATTACAATTACATACAATTACAAGTAACAAACAAGGAATAGCCTATAGGCCTATTTCAAACATACACCTGTATAAAATAACATATTTATAGCTAGCTTGCCAATTGTTTATTTCTATTTTATGGCAAGAAAATGTAGGCCTACTTAATCTTTACAGAATAAGACCTACAGTTTAACTGGTACCCTGTCAAATTGTTTGTTGCAGAATATAGTGTAGCTGCCTAAACACAAATAAGCCTATTTTCTTGCTACAAGGGCCTATAATACACATTAGAATGCTCTAATTCTGCGAGGACTGTCTTTTAAAGGAAAAATGATCCAATGCTTAAACTTGTTCTTGCACCGATGGTCTTTATCTTGTTCATATTATCACCGACCAGAAGTCATAGTTAGCCTGCGCTTGCTTTAAATATTACACCACTATTTCCTTGAGAAAACGATGAACCAAACTTAATCTATAACCCCAACAAGTGAGAGAAAAACATGTTGACTACAATATCTTACCTGAGTAAAACATGCAAAGCGTCAGAATCCATTGAAGAAAGTTGTTTCCCATGTTATTTTACTGAGCCGTCGATGAAGGGGCGAGAGAAAGAAAATTCCAACTTGAACAAGCTTGGCTACTCTGCAGGGAACTATGTCGGAACAAAAGGGCCTCCTTCATCCCAGCTGACTTTGGGGGTGGGGGGTAAAAGGGAAAGAGGGAAATTTAACAGGTGGTAGGCCTCTGAAAAAACACAGCCCAATCCTTTGTACTGCATTGATCTTATAAGCCTTTCAGCAGGAAATTATAGGCCTACAAATACCACAGCAAATGTCCCAATAATGTAGGCAGTGGCACAGTACTACAGTGCCGAAATACTATTGTGGTTAGGATTTAAGATTAACACATCAATTTTCCAATTTTAACGTCCAGTTCATTATAGTCTAAGCAGAGCAAAATTTGGTTGACAAAATGGAAAGTATACCAATACATCTCAAGTACATTTATATGTTGATTTGCCTTACAATTAACAAGATCAAGTTTAAATCATAAAAATACTTCTGCAACACAAACATTGCTTTCATTTCTAAAATATGACCTGTGATGCATGTAAATCTTCTTGAATAGACAAAAATCTGAACTAGACTTTATAATATTTACATTTTTAATGCCTTCTACATTCCAGCACTAGGTGTGGCCATGTTAGGATTTAAAACCAAGGATTTTATCTCTTCATGTCATCAAACCATGACTGGCTGTGAACTAAAGCCTGTTTTCAGTTCAGCCTGCACGCTTATCTCCATGCTTTGTGAAATCCCAGCAGGCAGGAGTATTGGTGTTGTGCAGCATGTAGCTTGTAAGACTCACACTGTGACCAGAATGCTACACAGCATATCCACTCTGACCGCGACTGCAGTGCAAGTGAGCAAGTAATCGGATGCTTTTTGGTGTATTTGCAGAGAGCACAGCTGGGAATCTCAGTGCACAGATTACAATTCATGCTTGCTTGACTTTGAATATGCTACTCCTTCTTAAGGTTATCTGCAGAAATATGTTAAGCTTGTGTGTTTAAATAAAACCTTTTTTTTTTAACTCCATGACAAATTGAGCAATGTCCACTCTGCCAGGTTGTTATAGCAACACAGTCAGCACACAAACAGTGCTGGTGGTGAAACATAGTGATGAAAAACACTGGTTTGACTTTGCCTCAATCAGTATTCTGCCTCAGGATGTCACTGACAGAGCTGACTTCATTTAACAACTGATGTATATGCAAAAGCTGCTCGTGAGCACAATACATTACCATTTTAAATTATATTCCCTTGAAAATAACATCTCTCACTCTAAATCTCCCTTTTTCGATTGATTCAATAAGAATGGTTTGCAAATGTAAATCAGCATTTTTTTACTTCTTTCAAGTACTTTTTTTTTTTTGGTACATCAGCCAAACTGGATGTTTAACACATGATTTAGTGGCTCATATTCAGGTTCAATGAACCCATTTTCTCATCATAATAAATTGTGGGAACATCACAGAAATGGCATGGTTAAACTTTTCAGTGCAAAAAGAATTCAATATTCTAGAGGTGTACCAGTGCATAGGAAGAGAAAAAACTCATTTGGTAAAATAATTTTGCAGAACATAACATTTGCATAATTTATGCATACACCACAAATAAACAATAATTGTAAAAAACAAAATCCCAATCAACACTGTACACCATTGCAGTGTTCAGAGCACTCAAGTAATTGCTGTAGCTGTATTGTACTGTCTGGAAAGTATGGAGTACAAAATGGAAACAAAACATACCTGAGTCGATAAAAACATCATGAGGAGCAACTTGTGCCTTAAAATCTGGTCTTATGTGCGAAGGGATTCAACCTCTTGTGTTGCTTGTAGAATGAAAAAAGGATACCAAGGCAATCATGCAAGCAATAAGGCAACAATGGCTGTCGAAGCAGTGCCAATAAGTGGTTGCCAGGCATACATCTCCTATGACTTATCATCAGACAGTTTCATTAACTAATGAAAATGGTTTGGGGGGGGTAAGAAGAGTGAAGCTGCTCACTAGTCAAAGGCACATCCAAAGCTTTCACCTTTTGGCCACTTGAGGGCAGAAGAAATTTACAAAAAGTTGACAACACAACTGCCCATTATGGCTTTTTAAGTGCATTAATATTTTAGTGTTGCACAGGTAGTATACAGAAAGTCCGTTTTTTGTTTTGATGTTAATGAGAGCGGCTCAGACTGAACCATACAGTAAATGTGTAGGCCATAAAACCACAACAATAAGCTAAAAGAAGCTAAAAATCTCAGTAGGGATGCAGAGTTTGGTGCTATACTCCTACTGTTCCCATGCACCTAAGTAACCAGGTTAGTACCGTCAGTTTTTACCCGTGCAAGACAAAGCATCAGAGAGGGAAAGCATTGACGTGAGAGAAGTACTACATGTACAAATGCATACAATAATTCCATCCAAAGTCAGACTGAAACTGAAACTAAAACAAAGTGGCCTCTACTCTGAACAAGATTGTTTCCACTTGTGAACATTGGACTATTTATAAATTCAGACATACTGAATTTATCTGTCTCTCTGACTGAATGTCTTCTCACTGTGCAGTCAGTCTGCTTCAACACAACCACACAGCAGAAAAGTAAAATATAAAAACTTTCAAGAAGCAACGGTAAAACATTTTAAATAAGGGAGTCATGATTTAAACAATACGGTATACTGATTTCTGTTTGTTGATATAACAATATTGATAAGTGGCACTTTAAAAGGCAGCTGATGGAAAGTATTATAGGATTATGCACTCTTAAACTAAAGCGGCCAAGTCCACCAACAGAGCATGCAGAACAGACTATGTCCCTGGGCCTTTAAGAGACATGCAACTGATAATGTTTCTCCAAGCACAAAAAAAAACATTAAAAAGCACCATTTTCATTGAAAGCCATGCAAAATTAAATTTGTAAAAAGTCAGCCTCATATAGGTTCTGATGAGGCAGGCTGTCCTCTGAGATAGCCATTGCTGAAAGAAAATGTGCCTTGAGGTGTCACCAAAAAAAGACCGGCAATGAAGAGCAGGACTCCAATGGACATGAATACTCCAAGCAAGACTGCCAAGGTTGTGTGATTCCCTGTGGGGGATGAGAGGTTGTGTTACATTCTCTCTCTGAGCTCATCTGTTCAGACCTTCTGGTCTTGCAACAGAGGTGTGTCTCTCATTGTGATAAAACACATATCCTAAAATAAAGATTAAAACAAATAACACAGCCATTAACACCCCAGCAGTGGGCCCAGCTGAAGGAATTATAGAATAATTAACACTTCAAGACAATAATGGAGTAGAACAAGCTGAAAAACACAATGACTTTATTAACAGTATCTTACTTGGAGGTTGGACGACAGTAAAATATTTGGTCTTGGTGCCCTGGGAATTAGAAGCGGTGCAGTTAAAGGTCCCTGGAAGCTGAGAGGAAAGGTTCAAAATGGACTCATTTTGATTCTTCTTCGTCTGTTGTACAATAGATGGGGAATGCCAGCTGTACACTGGCACTGGGTTTCCCGAGGCAGCGCAATTTAAAATCAATGGACTACGAGCTGGGAGGTCCAGCGTCTCATTCGCAGGATCAATGAAGGTCGGCGGGTCTGAGGACATACATGAAATTAAAATACAGACAGAAAGAGAAAAACAAAGAGAAATTAAAATACAACCAGAGAGAGGCAAACCACACCCAAACATGTTCTTACCAATCCAACAAATGTGATGGTTAAATTAAAATGGCATTAAAAACATACACAATACAGTCACTTCCTGTGGCTTTGATTTGATCGTGACAAGATCCTGTATTGTGTCCAAGAGGTTCAGCTGTGCTTCACACCAGATCCGAGTTCCGTCATCAGCTCTATGGGCGGTCAGTTGGATGACAGATGACTTACTGACCGGAGACAGATCATTCAAATTGGCAAATGTCTCCGTACGGAATATCTCATTGCCTTTGTACCAGTTCACAGAGAGATTTCTCACTGGTGCAACATTAACAATGTCACACTGCAGGTCATAGAGTTGACCCTCTACCACGGGGCCCTTTGGAGTCTGGTAGGACAGTGACACGCTGTCTGGCATTTCTGTATTAAAAAAAGTGACAAGTGCCAAAATGTTTAACAGATACTGATACAATTCACGACATCAGTTGTACTGAATGATCCAAAACAACAAGGGGGTTACTTACTGTAAACTGTGACTGGTAGGTCTTTTAAACATTGTCCATCGTTAGGTAAATTGATGTAGCATTGTGGTGACATATCCCACTGTTTCACAGGGTTTACTGTTAAAGGAAGATAAGAAACTCCAAGAACAGCTCCTGTGCCTCCGTCTGAAGACTCCCAGCCCATCGACTGTGTCTGGTTGGATAACGAGCTGCAGTTGACAGTAAAGCTGTCTCCAAATCTCACCACAACTCTGGAAACGTTCATCTTAAGTGGACAGGAGGAACTAACAAGCTTTCCTGGAAGCACACAGTATATAGATATTATACCTTACAGTACAAAATAGTGTTTTACACAACATTATAGCATGCTTTTTGAGACAATCTGGATTTTGTCCCAGTGACAGCTTGTGGGACACTTTCAGTGGGTTACAGAGTATCCACCAGTTTAAAAAACAAAAAAAGCAGCACTGAGTTGTTAAATGATCTCACAGATAAGACGATGTAAAACAAACCTTGCAAAGAAAATGCATATTTATGTATGTATTTGTATGTGGCATCCCACAATGTTTGCAATAATAGTTCAACATGTTACATTATGGTGAGAGACCATGGAGAAATCCATGTTTTGTGGGATAATGCCTTACTAAAGTTGGAACACAATCTGAATTTAGATCATGTGCAAGTTGCCCTAACACACACAAAAAAACGAGTTACGAAATCATCCGGTGGTTAAAATGTGATCCCCAGATATGAAAAAAAACAATCCTGTGCTTCTCAGGTTCGAACAGACTGACGTTAATCAAACACTGGGCGTGGGCCCTCGAAGCCGACGCTATAAAGTTCAGAGGATCGAGAAACGATAATGGAACTAACTTTAAGCTACCGCGATAAAAGCTAACGAACACAACGGAAATCAGTTACCTGTACACGCTATTAAGCAGCTGAATATGAAGAACCACATACTGACTTCACCGGTGTGCCAACCAGCAACAAGGTTAACTTAATGAAAATACAATCCAGTCAACACACGTAATTCCAGACGCCTTTCCCTGGAAGCTACGTGCCGTATCTTTCAGTTCACCTTGTGGTGCATTAACGTGTTCCTCGTAAACTTCCTCCGTCGAGCACGCTGATCGGATGTAAACCGTGTCAGAATTACTATGGGACATACCAGACGAGGGCTGGACTTAAGGAAAGGTGGTGCTTATTCGTTTTCTTGCCGTAAAGTAGCTGGAGACAGAAGCTGGTTACTTTAGTTTAGCCTAGAGACTGGGGAAAGGGGGAACAGCTGCTGGGCGATCAGCGGAGACTGCAGGAAGATAGTTCTTGCAAATAGCGTGATTCAAGTATGATGCATGTGACACATGCTTTGCTCATACAAGCCTACACTACCCACGCAATGGAACTAACCAAAAACATTATCTTTCAGAAATAAGAAGTAGTTGAGTAATTACTGTAATTGCAATATTTCCGACAGCACCGGAAGGCAGCACGTGGACTCCTTTGTCTTGTGTGGAGCACAAACAGCAAAACAACCCCAACGTTCTCAGGATGTCAGGGAAGATGTTCCTGCAGTGTTCAAGATGTTGCTCCCCTCGAGGGTGAACAGCCCAGGAAACTGAAGACGCCCGTCCCCTCTCGGTTCAACTTTAAATTAGCACCGTAAAAGACTGCAGAACTATAACTATTTACATATTAGATCCTTTATTTCTTCCGTCCAAAAGAGACAGAAACTCAAAGATTTGGGCTTTGTCACAGTTCTGTGCTCATAAGGTGGATTTACCAGGCAATTAGAAGTTGGCAGCTTTTGACGCAAGCTTTTGCACAGTATTATTACCGTTTAAAAAACTTAACAAAATGAGTCTAGTCCGTTCTGAACTTACATTTATCAGACACATTCAGGCCTTTTGGGTTTCAATAACAAAGCAAGATGTATGAAAAGGAACATGTTTAATATTAAAAATAGAGTTTTACACCAGTCACACATTTTTACAGTTGTACCCACAAATGTGTTACAATGCCCTTACATCACAGGAAGGACTGCATCTCCAGCAACTCTATTAATATTTGCTACGTTTACATACCTGTCTGCAGTCCATTTTCGATCCTAAATTGTTCCATCTTTACTGTTTAATAAATAAATATAAAGTTTTTCATTTACATAAAATACTATCCGTAATATACAGTTTCAATGGGCATTAGGATTTGATGCCTGCAGTCATTCATACAAAAGCATACAACTGTGGAACAAGACAATTTGTCCCATAAAGCCAGTGCCTGACACAGCATGGCGTAACAAAGGGCCAGGCACAGAGAAGGCGACAAACTCAAATGAATGCAGAGTGGCTTACAACGAACAGTAGAGAGACAATGAGCTCGATAAAAACATGCACAAGCAACAGTGTCCACAAAGTGAGCTAAGCTGGTCTCCTTTTTCCCAGATCAGTGTCACACCTTCAGAGAGGCCAGGAAGCGCTGGTGGCACATTTCTTGTTGGTATGACTGTTAAAATCACAACAGCCTCAGTGTCACCATTTCTTAAATGTATGCAAAAATTACACACGGTTTGTGAAATACTTATAAACGGAGATCTGAGTTGGAGTGAATTTTAAGGTGGCAAAATAAAAACATTCAAAATCACAATTCCCATTTGTGCTCTTGAAAGATTATCAAAGCAGTTTGTCTGGCAAGTCAGGCGCACATTTTGGGTCCTTGCTCATCTTTCTGTCCAGTGAAAACAGGTCAAATCCAGTAGTAAATATAAAAGTGTTATTCCACGAAGGGTAAAATATTATTATATGTGAGGATGACAGAGTGTGAAGTTTGGAGAAATAAAAAAACGAGATTTCCAAACAAACAGTGTGAGCCTGCTGGCTGAGTGGTATTCAAGCTTTCAAACACTGTAGATTCTCTTGGCCGAGAGATGCAGCTCATCCAGGGTATTCAGCTATCCATTCTTAGTATCAACAGATGTCCTGCTAAGACAGTTTGCTCATAGGAAACTGCAGGTCCAAGCCGTTGTGAGCTACGTTGCCATTGTGGTTGCTGAGTTTGGGGTTTTTAAGACTGTAGCGGCGCATCCTGGTGTTCTTGTAGTAGATTGAGTAGATGAAGAGGAAGATGATGGAGATGGCAACTACTGTGACAGCCACAAATCCAGCTATGAGGGGAAGGTAGTCCTCTGTATTGAAATCAAACACGCAACGCATTAATGTTGAAGGATTTCAAAATAAACTGCTATAAATACAAATGTCTCTTTTCGTTTTTCAATTTCTACTGCAGCATCAATGAGGATGCACTTTACTATTTGGATTAAGACAAATGTAAGTTAATGCTAGTTATCTACTTACAATTTTAACATATGACCTACACTCAGACAAGACAGAAAGATAGGATAATTGTATTTGTATGATTATTGTGAAAACATGGAAGCCCTTCTGATGATGAGATCTCACAAGAGAAAACAACTCTTGGCATAAAAAGAAACGTACTATTTTCAAAAAGACTTACCCCAACCTCCAACTATCCCGCCGGCCTTCTGCCTTTTTGTTTCACTCTTTGTACACAAACAGCGTTGTGTCATACCGCGCAGACAAATCACACGGCGCTATTTTGAAATAAACGTATATGGCTGGATAGAATCCTCACGGAAGCCATTTGGCTTTTGCTCTGCAACGTTAGTTTCTATTAATAAATATATTAATTTACGCTGTCCAGAGCACGATTATATCTATATGGCTCTGTTCACCTTTTTCTATTGACAACAAGTGTAACCGCTCAAAGTAGAATAGGTTTTGAGCAACAGAAACTCATTAAAATTCTTATATAGTTTGTTCATGGGGAGAAGAGTGTGTGTGTGTAGGTAGATAGGTAGATAGGTAGATAGATAGATAGATAGATAGATAGATAGATAGATAGATAGATAGATAGATAGATAGATAGATAGATAGATAGATAGATAGATAGATAGATAGATAG